>CAKNXH010060307.1:0-24742 GCA_932178445.1 Andricus quercusramuli
GACAATAGGAAGGAAAATTAGAGAAAGTGAAGCGTGAAGATAAAAATACTTGCGAAGTAATAAAAGGAATGATAAAAAACGCGTTCTAAGTTAAATGCGTCTAATGGGGAAAAAAGGAAATAACAAGGACAGAAATAAGAATCGACGTATATAAAAAGAATGTATGTTATCCTTGTCTATTACTAATTATGTAATTATTGTTTATAGTGTTTAGGATGTTGAGTATATTTTACTTGAAAAAGAAGATTTGTGAAGTGATGGTTTTTAATTTTTCATATTTACTGCTGCTCGTGGCATTTTTTGCTTCCGGTCGTAAAGAAAACATGAAAATTCCAAAGTTAAGAACCGAAGGAAGAAACTGACGAGTTTTCGTCGGTTCTTCTTTCATCTCGAGACACTCAATCACCAGGTGGAATTCTCATCTCTTTCAGTGCGTTTCGAAGAAGGCATACATTCCTTTACAAAATGTAGATTGCGTTTCCCTGGAGTTAACGGCATTATTATTTGTAGAGCGAGCGGACTTGACGAAGGAATAAAACAAATATATTAACGTTGCGTCGATCGTAAATACCCAAGATTCTCTTTAACACTTGTACTTGCTCGACTAATGGTCCCGATGTCTAGTGGGAACGAGTGGCAACGAGTTTGAAATGACTCTGAACGATGATGAATTCATTGGCACGGATCCACTACGTCTCCTAATTTGGATACCACTGCTATAAAAAAGAAATACAGTTATTATATGGGAAGTAATTTTCGTGCAGATTTCAGTGGGTTGCCTTCTGCGTGAGTTGCTCGGTTATGGGAAGTAAGGATTTAATGGGCACTTGATTATAAAAGGTGACAATTAACGGGAAAGTATAGTCGTTACATTTTTATTATAGACGTAGCTGCAATAATCATGGTAATCATGAAACTATACGCTTGTAGAGTTCATGCGTTTTCGACAAGTAATGAATATCTGAAATCATATAATGCGATTTATATATTTTTTCAACATCCAATTTAATAATAATAATATAATAATTATTAATATTATACATAATATATATTATATACTTATATTATTAATTATTAATTATAATATATAATTATAATCATCATAATTTTTGTGTGAGAAGTTGTAGGCTCCGGAAGCTGGAACGTGTACGTCATCCGCTTCTGCTCCTCTCCCTGCTCCTTCTTTCCTAGAAGGTAAGCAAGAGCGGGAAATTTACGCGAGATAATATCGGGCAACACTGTTCCTTGGTCTCAGGTCTCTATCCGCGGATTACTTTATGCGGCAGACGGGACAGTCGGAGATGAAGGAAAAACCATAATAATAATAATTATTATTATTATTACTAATAATTATTACTAGGAACCTATGGCGTGATACATGGTAGCTCGAAGAAAGCATCCAGAGGCGACTGTTGTCACTTTCAACACTCACGGCCGCTGTGTAAGGATAGCAGCGGTAAAGAAAAACTGAAAACTACACCATGCTTCTAATTTTGTACTTACAGCATCATTACAAATGATTTCAAACTTCGTATTAAAATAACGTATAACATCCTCATCTCATCAGTCACTTGACTTAGTCCGTGGATATGACGAAAACCCGGGTTCATCCCACAAAAAGTTCATAACAAAAAAAATATATATAATGGTAGCTCTAAGAAAGCATCCAGAGGCGACTGCTGTCACCTCCAACGCTCGCGGCCGCTGTGTATGGATAAGAGCGGTAAAATATGAACTCTAAACTACACGATGCTCCTAATTTTGTACCTACAACATCATCGCAGAAGATTTCAGACACCGTATCATATTAACTTATAACATCCTCATCTAATCAGTCACTTGACTTAGTCCATGTCTATGATGAAAAGCCGGGTTCACCCGAGAACAAGATTAAACAACAAAATAATCCGGAGCCTCGGTGGCTCAGTTGGTTAGACGCTCGGACTTCACTTTAGAGGTCCGGGGTTCGATCCCTGAGCCGGTACCTCTTAAAATTTTTCTATGTACCTTTACCGAGGTTCTGGTGGTTCGGATCCCACCTTAAGCTGTAGTCCCCGCATCATGAACTTGACTCCAACCCAGTACGTGAATGATGGGGTAAAAACCAGGCTTTGCCCACTATGTCAAACTCTAGCACACACTCTTATCATATCACTTGATTGATTTATAATAATGCATCCGTGACTGATAATATATACTGGTTTTATATTAGATGATAAAAAAAAAAAAAAATCTTGAGAACTTATACAGAACTCGAAAAAATTTGTTGTTGTCAGGATCCGACTTTCTTCAAATATATACCGGACAGCCCAGTGCATACTATCCAAAAAATAAAAAAATCCAACTCTAACCAAAAATGCCTTCGGCATATTGGGCTGTAACCATCTGAAGCCTGAGACATTAATTTTAATATAATCCAATTTAATACACGAAAAAGAAAATAATAAATGAAAAATTTTCAATGAAATTTAAGCTATGGTTTGGAGGCACGAAATATAAGTCTCAAGATTGTATTTTTCCACATAAAAAGTTGTTGGTAGGATTTTTTTTCCAAATTAATATCGCAAGTCTTGAATTATTTTATCCCTAACACAGTTTTATGAAAGCCTTATTCGAAAGCAGTAAAATGGCAATGGTACACTGAGAAACCCTTGTTTGTATTTCTTGTTAAAAATCACACTAGATTTCACTATCTGAACTTTGCAATGAGAGGCAAAAAGCAAATTTTAATAATATTTACTAACCTCAATAGTAACTCGTAGCTACTTAAAGAATTATAAAATATATTGGAATAAAAGTTAAAACTATTGCATTTATTGTAAAAGACATTTGAAGTATTTATTAACCTCTGTAGTAAAACTGCAAGTCTGCACTATTTACTAATTTTGGTAGGAGAAAATAGTAAATTTGTTGGATTAATATCTGTAGAAGATAACAGTATTTACAAAGTGCTGTAGTAAAATGATGCGCAGGGACCGTGCGCACCGAATTACTATCTGGTTAGCAAAATATGCTACAGTGGGAATAGTAAAAAAAATAAATACGTGTTGCTAACTTTCACACAGGCCTACCTACACACATGTTCTACATTTAACGCATAATTCACATTTATTTAAATTAAGAATTGACAACATTAGAAATTACATATATGTATATATTCTTAAAAGATAGTATTATATTATAAAGCTCAAAAAGAAAAATAGGGTTAGAAGAAAACGAAGGCTGGCGGGAATCGAACACGCGTCTCCGGGACAGCAGTCGGGCGATGATCCATCTACCTACAAGACATTTTGTGACTCAGAATGAAAACTTTCATATGACCTAAATGATAGAAAGTTTATTGGTTCTAATTCATTTAATCCTTAATTGATTAATATTCATGATATTTTTATAATTTTAAACAACAAAATTTTTAATCTAATTCAAATAAGTAAATATTTTTTTTTAAATTACGTTTTTTTGCGGATTTTGCATTGAAACATAAATTAGATGTCATTTTCGCAACCTAAAAATATGATCGGCGATCGACACACGTCGGATGCACTCGGCCGTACTCGGCCCAAGGCTCGATACTTTCTGCTAAATCAGTTAGTAATATTTGGGACCAAATTTAATAATTGGTATTAATCTTTGTTACAAAAAGTAGGAAATGTCCATAATACACATTGTGTTCCTACAGACAATAGTAATTTCTTCTACATATTTAGTATATTATGTTATTTAAAATACTTATTACTTTTATTCTTTTTTGTACAATTTATTAATTTCTCTACTAATTTTTCCTACATCGGATTTTACTACAGAAAATAGTAAGGATTGCTATTACCAGATAGGAAATCTTCTTATAAAAATGGTATAACTTATTATTTATGTATTAAAATGTCGAAATTTAAGCATTTTGCCCCCATTTGCTATCCGTTTTAGTAATTTTTCTAACCTAAAGTTTCTCAGTGTATAATGAAGAGAGAGAGGGAGAGAGAGAGAGAGAGAGAGAGAGAGAGAGAGAGAGAGAGAGAGAGGTCTTTTTCGAAATAAATGCACATTAGCTTGTAATGTTTACACACGCGGGATCGTTTCTGGCCCATTTGACGCGAGAGTCGTTTCTTGCTTGGCATACTTTCCACGCGCGATGGCAACTGGTCAAATTAGTTTCGTTGCAGTATCACTTGCTCACGTACCGTCGCGTCCCCGCATCGCAGTCGTCTGTTCCGGTTGGTACTCTTGTACGCGTCCTTCCTCTGGCTTTTGCACACTTCTTTCTTCCTCTATTACGCATTTCCGGCTCGCTGGACCGGAAACGACGAGATAAGGCGGTCTACCACTCTCTCCGACGGAATAGCGACGCTACCCTGGTTGGGTTAGGGTGGCGTTATCTCAAAAATATTATGGGCTCATTGTCTGCATTGATCCTTTTCGTAATGGGTCTATTTCAGAGAGACATATATTTTTATTCTCCTACATTCTCACGTCTCGGATGGCCATTATTCCTATCGAGATTTGTTCTCTTCCTGGTCGTACTCATTTTCATGTTATTTATGTTTTTTCTTTACTTTGTTCTTCACCTATAAGGAATTAAATTTATTTAATTTCTTATGTGTTTTCTAAATGATGAAGAAAAGTTCTCCTCAAATTAAATTCCTTTTATAAAAATTGTTAATCGATATCTTCTTTTATTTTTGGGGGGTTTTATTTCAATTTCGCTATCAAGACCTGTTTTTTTACTTCATTTATTTAGGGTTAGAAGTTTCCTTTTTTAAGTTTGATTATTTAATGGGCCTTTTGTTCAAGGCATTGTCATGATTCTCTGGACTTGATATGAGCACCTCAGAGCAAAAGGAAGACTCCGCAGAGTCGTGAGGAAAAACGAGACAATTATCGTTACGCTGTCTTGGTATTCAGGCATTCTGCGTAAGAGTTTCTCTTTCTAAAGGTACTTGCCTCGTTTTCCTTCGGTGGAAGGGGGACCTACAGTTTAAGGTGGTTTCTGAACCACCAAGAGTAACTGCTTTAAGTGGGTGTAAGTGGGTCCAAAGCCTACGCTTTAACCCCGACGTCCATCGTCCCATTCTTGGTGTCAGAATTCGAGTAATAATTAGTGAAATTTGAAGAATTCTAATAAAGTAACTTGACTTGGCTTATATTCGAAGTGCTCCTTTTGATTTTTTATGGTCGTGTTAAGTCTTATATGGGATTTAAGATTGGTTAATCGCCCTCCTTCTTGATTCAGAGAGGAGGACTAACGGACTTCACCCTTTGATATTTGTAAAATCAGAAGTCTACTTCAAGTAACTTAACTTTCGTTATGAAATGCTAACTGGCAAATTTAGCCTGATACTTGAGAACAGTTTTAATCGTAAAGGTTCACAAATTTATCACATTAATTATACGACGGAACTTATTTCTGATTTATTATTTTCTTGTTGGGAAACCCCGCCTCCTTGTGTTAATGATTTTCATGCGATTTTCATATGATTGGTAAAGTAACGTTAATATTAATTTCATTAATATTTGCAACTAATAAAAGGAAATAAAAGATTCGTGAGTTAAGTTTTTTTATAATTTATGATCGTATCTTTTAGAGAGGGCGATTTCTTTACACTTGGTTATTATAATTAGGTTTGGAATATATCGTCACAAGCTAAAACGAGGAAGATTTTATATTAGGGAGTACGTTGCGTTTAGAAGTAGGTACTATTATTATATGCTTATTCGACAACCATCAAACGGAGTAATTTCGGACATGTGGGGTAAATTTGAACATTCCTAAATTGATAGTTTGAATTACATAAGGTTGTTTCAATCAGAATTCTGGCTAAAACCACCTCAAGTAATTCAAACTATCATTTAGGAATGTCCGGATTTACCCTACATGTCCAAAATTACCCCGTTTGATGATACGCTTTTCATTATTCGTCTCTCTATTATTTATTATTTTTTACTATATATAAGCACTTGAGCAGTAACATTACCATATCAAGTAATACTTTGAAATCATTCATCTGTAAAAACTCAGTATTGTTTAAGTGCGGTGTGGAAAATAGCTGACAAAGTTCACACTTGACGCGAGATAAGTGGGTCCCACCCTCGCACTAGAGCTGTTCTTGATCGAGACATCAGCGTCGTTGGTCATAAATTCGACCATGACCAAAACCGCCTTTAGCCTCTCTCTCTCTCCTCCTCTCTCAAACTTCGAGTATCAAAAGTCGTCATCGATCTCAATGGATTTGATAAATTCGCGAATACGCTTCATCGAATCAAACCGCCTCGAGGGGTAGTTGCCGTCGTTTACAGTTTCGCGTCTGGCGTGAGAACTGAGGAGCGATTGAAATATGTTTGACAGGGATGAAAAACAGCTGACGATATTCATACTCGATGGTAGTCAGGAGAGGCGGAAAAAGTAGTGGCGAGTGTTAGAAGTAGCTTGGGAGGGTGAGAATTCTGAAGCGTCGAGACTGGGCTGCAATGAGAAACAGGAATGAAAGAGAGAGAGAGAGAGTGGAAAAGACAGTCAACCAAGGGAGAAAGAGAAAAAGAAGGCTGCCAGTATTTCACGCTACAGCAGATCTCGATATGCGACTGCAGCGTCAGGATTTCCATCGAGTTCGATGAGATTCGGTTCTCAACGATCTCGTGACGCTGACGAAATCTGGGAAATGTCTTTTACTACCTTCTTCACGAAGATGTTCTCGAATCAGTGGCTCAATATGGATTTTAGTCTAGTACTCATCGAAAAAATCGCATTTCACGCCGGGGTGACTTTCATGTGTACTTTTAAAACGTATATAAATTTTCCTTATCACTCAACGGGTTCTAAAACGCGCGAGAGCTTTTCTCTTCTACATCCCTTTATTATACATTTTTATAACCGTTTTTTTACAACCTAAATTTATCATACCCAATTTATCATGAATAGCTATATATTTATGATTGAGATCTTGGATTAAAAATATTGATTGATTTGAATATAAATGTGGTTCATCATAGAAGATTACTGGTGAGTGGAAATCACACGATCAATTTGGAAGTTTAATGATTTAAGGTTAGTACACAGTTTGTGAGTTGATGTTCGCGTACAATTACAAAAGTCTCACGGAATTCAAAACCGTTAATGCTCAGCAAGAAGTGGTTTCAGAATAGGGTCTTATCAGGCGGAAGGTATCGCTTGACTCTTGAAGTTACAACAAACTGAGTCTTCCCAAAGTTATAAGGCTGATATTATGCTTGAATACAGTTCAGTTAATTTAAATTTCAAAATGCAAGTCCTACTTGTAAGTTTTCAATCTAGAGAATATCTCCTTGCTCAACTCATAACAAGAATAAGTACACGTGAATAAAACGTTTTACAATAGATTTGACAGTTATAAGATCAAAAAGTAACTATCAAAATTCAGGCCAATTATTATTTCGCTCCGCTAAAATTTTACTGGTAAGTTTAAATATGTCAAAAAAGTACTTTTTCATGTTCTGTTTGACGTCGTTTTGGACGCACGTCAATTTTTTTCATATGGCACTTTGAGACAAGACACCGGAATACAATTAGAACAATGGGGAAAGGAAAGTAATAATAGAAGATGTGGTATCTGAGTGGTTGAGATGCGGAGGGGATGAAGGAATACGCCGTGCGTTGAAACCAGAACATGTTATCCTGGTCATGGAGCAAACTCTCAGAGACATGAGCAGTAATGGTTGAAAATTTATAAACCTGACGTGGAGCAAAATAAAATAAAGGGGAGTAACGAAGCAAGGTGGATAATAGTGGCCGAAGAGGGACGGTCTGTTGTGGAAACTGGTGGGAACGAGCGAAGTAGAGGAAGAAAGAACGGTAGCAATAGAAGCAGAGGATGTGGAAAGCATCGCAAATTCATTTTCGAAATGATGCGAGAACGAGTAGAAAGAAGAAAGATGAGAGGGAAAACGGAGAAAATGAGGAGAGAGGAAGCTTGGCAGAAGCGGATTGGAGCCGCCAAAACGTCTGACTTATAAATCGTTCTTGAGGCGAGTAAGCAACCGGGCGTCCAGAACCTCTTTCTCTCTTTCCGTAAGGATAAACATCCTCCGCGGGGTGGAAGCTTTTCTTCTTCCGTATCATCTCAGCAGACACTTATCTTCCCTTATATTTTATTTCAAAACTTGACTGTAGATAGATTTTTAAAATATTTTACGGTTACTTTTTGAAAATTTTGTCGATACTTTGAAGTATTTCAGAATTTTGGTCAAACCTATATGCAGAAGTCTTTTTCCATCCTATTTTTTGTTAGGTTATGTTAGATAGAGATGTCCAATCGGCTGATGAAGATCAAAAATATCTAAAGAGACTTCATGAATAGAAGGGCGTATATATGTTCTGCCTTATGCGCCTGTTTAAATTTTTTGTTTTAACATCCCCCCGTTTCCATAGTATTTTTCCGTGCTGAATTTGAATACAAACTGAAGGAAAAGAGAAAATGATTTTTTTGCATTACATGCACGTCAGGTTTTTTTTACTTTTGTTTTAGTCTGTTTAAAAAAAATTACAAGTCGCGTTGTAAGTGGATGTAGAAAAAGTTGTTGACAAAAAAAGATACATGATTTACATACGTGTTTTAACACTGAATTCATCTCATCGCATGTTAACTATTTATTATTTATATATGGGAAGTTTTTAGCGTTTTTAAAAGAAAAAGTCTTTTAAAAAAGTCTACAGTTCCACCGCTAACCGTCTGCAAGCAAATCTTTGCTGCAAGATACAAGGCAGAGAAAACATCCCTTTCGGTACAGCTAACAATTAGACAAATTATGCATATTTGAGGAGAATAATTATGCCGCGCTGATTAGGAAGCACAACAACTACAGTTTGACATAAGAATCACCTTCCTTTTACAGCGCAGAGGTAAGGCCTTACTTCACACTGTAGATGCACACTATTTAATGCATTATAATTTCTTTAGAAGTGAATTATCCTTTAAGTCTATTTAAATTCGCTTGAATTCTTCTTATTTCACTTAAATTTTCTGAAACTCGCTTTATTTCACTCGAATTCAGTTAAATTCTCTAGAATTCGCTGGAATTCTCATGAATTCCGTGAATTATCCTAAACTCGAGTAAATTCCTCTAAGTGCCAGTGAATTTACTAGAATGGAGATATTAATATCTCATATATCTCAATATATTAATATCGAAAGGAAATAACAATACTCTTAGAAATTGGAAGTAATGAATAACATTATGAAGAAAACACAAATTATGTTTACATTCCCAATTGTTAAAATTTTTTTTACTCAAGTGCGTTGGAATAAGAACCCAACTTGAAATTTGAATTACCTCATTTTGCTCCATAAATACTAGATTTACATCTTTTTCAGATGATTGGGGCCTACTTCTGATTTATATAAAATCTGTATTCGGAGAGAAATATTAGCAAATTTCAATAGTTTTTGTGTAGAACAATTTTTTTTATTCTAACCCGAGGATTTTAAGGGCGTTTCAGCGCGCTCAAGCCTATTTGGTCGCACTCAGACATACGTGACGTCACTAAAATATACTGCTGTGCACCAATGAGACAACTTTAGCTTCCAAATTACTTTTTTCAATTTCGACCAATCAGGTTTTGCGGCCGTTGCGGCTTTCGACATGACAGCTGATTGTTTAAGCGAAAACAAATTTCTAAAAATCAGAAATCTGAAATTCGAACGAAAATAAAAGCCGAATTGAGCGGAATTAAAAATAAAATCAAAGAATGAAAGTGGAAATAGGTGAATTTCCAAAAGAATTAAGATTTCTTGCCAAGAAGTGTTTTATGCCTGAATGTGATGCCAGAGTGGATAAGAATCCGAATAAAATTTTGATTTGTTTACCGCAAAATATAGAAACATTTCGACAATGGGCAGAAGCAGTCAGCCTGACAGGCCAGAAAAATATATTTAGTGTAAACTCTACAAAAAACTTTTCCCTTGTTTCAGTGCGAGAGAGAAATGGTGTTCTTCGTAATTATTACTTGATGAGAATACATGAAAGCTATTTAGAGGCATTTATACAATTATTTATAAAGAAAAAACATTTTTCGTATTCCACAAAAAAATGTATCCTGCTTGGATTGTGCTGATGAGTTACTAAAGAATAAAAATACCTTTTCATCTCATTTCATGCAACATCCCCATTCTCTTAAATTGCGTCCAATTCCTTTGAATTCAGTTAATTTTTTTCAAATCACTGGAATTCAATTTAAATTAACTTTCAAAGGTATTCCAACGAATGCAACAGAATTCGAGAACAATTCTTCGGCTTGAATAGGTGATTTTTATAGGATTTTTTCTTGTAGATAAGGAATCCTTTCAGAAAAATATTCTAGCGTGTCTCAAAAAAAACGAGCTGAATTGGTTAAAACAGCGCAAGGAGCTTTCGGACACCTCATTGATTTTGATAGGCTACCAGAAAATGCTAAAAAGGCGTTTGTTTGGCCTTTTGAGCCCGATTTTCTAAAAAATTAGACATGCTATAGTATTTTCTTAATGGATTCTTCATCCATGGGAAACATTCTAGAAGAATCAGTCAGAGTAATTTGAAGGAAAGAAAAAAGTCGAAAAATCACGGAAAGGTTGATGATATGAATACGTTAAGTTGATATCATACAAAAACACCAGGTATCAAGTTGATACGGCAAATGGATCAAAAGGATGCAACGTTTTGATATCTATATTCATGATCAACTTGATTCGAATTTCGAGATCAATTATGTTTCATTAAAATTCAAAAATGAACTACCGAGTTTACTTCTTAAAATGACGAGAGCTTCGAAAACCCATGAGGTTGTCCGAAATTTTAGTTATGAACACAAAATCCTCGAAAAAGGTGTATTTTGAACACTTGTACTGTTATCAACGCCATCAATAAATTTATGATTTCAATAATTATCTTTCAAATTTACATAAATTTCTGTGTTCAGAATAACATTTTAAAAAACCGCTTCCTTTCGCGGTCTACTTTCACAAACCCACTCTTGTCATTCTGTTTTGCATACTGATTTTTATAGATTTTTATTGATCCTCTAAAGCGAATCATATCAAGTTGAAATCCTAGATCAATATATCTGCAACAATTTGATACCCCAAGGTTTGGTGTGATAATGTATATAATTTAATTAGGAGAATAGAACGTAAATTTTATATGATTTCACGTTAATGCATAAATTCTGACCGATTTCTTACCATTATCGTAGGATAGTCGTAGGATAGTCACACACTACATTGGTCAATTTAAATGCTTTAGGTTTATACCTTCTATAGTTGAAACGTACAGTGGAGTGGAAATGATAAAATTAATCGAATCGTTTGAGCTGAGGGAAAAAACCCGATATAAATACATTCGGTGGATTTTGCTGTCACTCATTTATTTTGTAGTTTATGAAATTGGAAGAAATTTCTCGACAGGACATGGACCAATTATGACTATTGTTTTTTGTGGGCTCTTTGTGGGTTGGCCTACGAAAAAAAGATTTTATTTAATCGTTCAATATCTTCTGTTCACTTTTTTTAAGTAAAAAAATCCTATTAACTCGAAAATGATGGGAAATTTTCATATGTATTAGTGAACAATAATGAAAAATAGATAAACAAATTAATCACCTAAGCTTCAACTGACTATGCTATGACTACTGGATAGAGAGAAAAGTCTAATTTGTTAACAGTATTAATCAAAAATGAGAACGAGAGATATTACTGATTTCAAATATTTATTGCTCTTTTCGGATGTCAACCCAAAAATTTTGTTTTCTCAGCACAAACTATTCGATCATGTTAACATTTTCACTCCGCCATAATGAAGGGTGCAAACTTTCCGCAATAGAAGACTTCAAGCTTAGAGTCAATAAAAGTATAGAATCTGAGAGTTTCAAAAATGCCTTATTTAAGTAAATAAAGAGCCAAAAGATTAAATCATAAAAATTATCTTAAGAAAGTGGGTGAGAACACGCTTCAAGGAAGATGGTTTCGAGGATTGAAAATATTTGATTTTGCGGAGGAACAATTTCTATTCAATGAATACCAATATCATGAATGATTGTACGAAGTATCGCTCTCAGTTCATAGATGGTGCCAGCTGTCTCTTCGATGTAAATCTGTCGCACTCGAGACTGACCTTTTCTACTGCGACACCAGTATTTTATATATTCCCAACCTTGTTTCTATGTACATCGTAATAACTAAGAAAGATTTTATAGTTTAAGTATTTGAAGATTGAATTATTATTAAAAAAATATTATTCAAGTTATTTAAATGATTGTTAATTGTGATCTTATTATTTAAATGTATTCTTTACCAAAGTATTCAAAATTCTCAAAAATTGTGGAATGATCAAGGTTTCTTAAAAAAAAACTATAATAAATTAAATGACACGATTAATTATAAACTTTTGGAGTCGCTTATATTTTATCACACGTCGTTTCATCGCGCCTCGGCTAAAGGAAACTGATGATGGACAGATTCAGACAGGGTTGATTGATGATTTTTGGATTGAAAATCTAAATCTTGTGTCACACCCTTGTATGAAGGACACGCTCTTTCTCCAGCTTGCGAGGAAAAGTCGTTAAGGCTACTGCTGAGCTCATCCAGAATGACTTTTAACGATGGTTGTCAGTCATCGCACGAAACTTGACACCTCCAAACCAAAAATTTGCTTTCCTTTCTTCCCCTTATAACGGTATAAGTAGCAATCGATTCCATACTAAGTGCGTGACTTTGAAAATCATATTCCATTCTTTAAAAAATATTTTTAAAAGAGACTTTACGATATACATATTCATTTTCATTCACATACCTTTGTAGATGTATTTTGTTAACTTAAATTTTAGGAAGTCTGTAACTTTTTTGCTCATCAAAAACATTAAATTTATATTTATTAAGTTTATCATTTATATTTATTCATTCAATTAACAAGTTTTTTTTATATTTGCATTTGATTTTTACGACATTTTCAGTAGAAAATTCGTCGAATTTTGAAAATGCTTTCTTCTAGAAGGAGTTTGAATTTCTGTACGTCATAAACCAGAAGGTATGTTCGTTTAGATTATCTCAAATCTGAGTGTGCTTCGCTTAGAAATTCTTGGGGGAGTTTATGAACTTTATAGTCCTCCAAATTTGAATACTGTTCTCGTTAACAACAATCGAAATTTCAAAATTTAGATTGAATTAATCCAATGTTCGCTTTGAAATTTCCATGCTCTGAAATCATCTTGGGTCTAAAATTAATTTAAACTTAGAAGCTTCTCACGCTTATAAAATCTACATTAGGGTATTATGGACTCTTGAAGGTTTAAATAATATTAAAATAATCAAGTACCTTGATAATAACTTTTGAACTAGGTTACTCTCTAAATCTGAATCAGTGAAAAGTCACTGATTGTCAGTGCAATCTCACTGATTCAAATAGCTACAATCCGGGCACTGACAACCAGTGAAAAGTTACTTATTCATTCAGTGAAAGTTTCACTTTTGAGAGTTGGCAGCACTGCACCACGTCAGTTTAGCAGTCATAATAAAATAAGATTTTATTAGATTCAATGAAATAATCATAGTAAAAACTTAAAACCCATATGTGTGATCAAATATTAAAATATATGAAAAGATTTGATGCTTCTAAATGACAAAAAGCCTCACATATTTCTTTAATTTCAAGATTCGACTGTCATGTACACACCCGTCAAGTAAGTACTTTTCATACGAGTTAGAGTATAGTTTTCCCGCAGTAAGTTCAGCACTCTCACAGTTCGAAAATTCAAGAATTTATTTCTTGAAAAAATTATTTTTGCATGATATACTCTGATGTTACTGAATTAATTAGTGAAAAGTCCGGAATCACTGATTAATCAGTGAAATGTCCAATCACTATTACAATCAATGAATTTTTCACTGATTCATATTTAGAGAGTAAGGACTTGCAAAAGGATAATTTCAATTTTTAATATTGTCCATTTTACTCTTTCATTTATTATTTGATGAGGCAATGTTTTCCTATTTTTGTCACGTCTCGCTGCTAGCGATAAACCAATAATTGATTACTTTTTGTAAAGTAGATCGAGTTTAACCTACGACGCATCAAGTTTTACCAAATTCTATGAATCATAAAAAGACACTCTAAACCTACGTTACAATGATTCTCTATAGGCCACATGCCAAATCATCGACATATATAATAGAACAAGTATCAATTCGCCAAACATCGAGTGATCTTTCGAAATTGTGTGATTCAAGTGAAGACCCCACAAGGCTGTTGAAAGGTTAATTAGACTCTTCGTATGACACGCGTCGAAATATAGCTATGTGAAGTAGATCAGGTTTCAACTTGCCGAAATATCGACATGTGACATTGATTAGGTCGTAACTTGTAACGTATCTTCCTAAAATTAATGGAACAGTAGAAGGTTAATTAGACAACTCATACTCCATGTGTTGAACTTCCGGAAAGAAAGGTGTTAGACCCACGGATTCCAACAATGATTTAAGAAATTTTGCACTTTATAACCTGTGACCCATCGAGGGATTCTTCAGTTCAGTTTAATTCGAAACACCGGTTCAGATCTTCAGTTCGGTCTACTCTCTGTTCAATTGCAACCACCCGAGTAAAAATCATAAGTATGGGAGTGATCAATCATTGACTTCCCAAAGTATAAAAAATGTATGGTAAATGAGACGATCCCATACTTCAAGTATATTGAAATAGTATAGATAAAGTATATCTAAAGTATAGCTGATGTATGGCTGAAGTATATCTAAAGTATAGCTAAAGTATAGCTGAAGTATGGGATATACTTCTTCTATACTTAAGTATAGCTGAAGTATAGGATATACTTCATCTATACTTAAGTATAGCAGAAGTACAGATTATACTTCATTTATACTTGAGTATGGCAGAAGTATCGGACATAGAATTGTACTCATTTGTTCTTCAAGATATCCTAGCAACGTGATAAAACACAATGTATCATGAATGACAGCTCGTCTAAAAATTTCAAAAGTTCGCGATTGAAATTGATTTCGCAAGTCAACTATATTTTGAATATTGTTCGTGAGGATATAAAATATTCAACGGATACATAACGGACTACTTATATGACTCTTATGTCATATATATTGGTAAGAGATCCAGAATCTTTGAATCCTATAAACATAATATTAATAGCATTTTAATTATTTTAGAATTTTTAAACAATATCCTTTGAAATTATGAAAATCATGATTCTGGATTTCTATTTTCATGTATTTCAGATATCTGATTATCTATCATCAGCAACGATATGGCTGTACCTACTGTAGCCATACTTTTTCTATACTTTAGACATGAAGTACATACTTGAGCTATACTTAAAAGATATACTTCAGCTATACTTTGACTGAACATCAGCTATACATTATCTATACTGCAGCTATACTTCTCAGATATACTTTAAAAATACTTCCCCTATACTTCAACTATACATTGTTATACTTTACCAATATTTGAGCTATACATCCACTATACTTCATTCAAATATACATGAAGTATGGGATCGTCTCAAATGGCATACTTTTACTATACTATCTGAGAGATCACTCCCATACGATTTCACAGATGTTTTCCTAGATCAATCCCATACCAAAATTTTTTTACCCGGGCAGTGCTTCGCTTAAAATCTTCAGTTCAGCCTACCTCTTAGTTCAGTAAGCACCTGAGTCCGGTTGTGATCTTCAGTGTCTACAAGTGATCTTTAGTTCCGAGAAATGATTTTCAAATATTCAAATTCGGTCCCCATAATTCAGTCTCAGTTGATTTTTCCCCAGTGAACGTTGAGTTTTACCATTATTCCAAATCTACTGTCACCAAACCTCAATAATACAGGATATTACAAATATAATACGTATCTACAATCTTCAAATTTAAAGTACTGAAGAATACGTGGCTGAGCTACCAACCCCCAACTACATGGTTCACATATTTCCAATTCATTTGGTACAATTTCTAATTAATAAACTTGAATAATCTAAGGAGTTATGGTACGTTGGACGTAACAGTTTTTTGAATGAAGCTGTGGGAAAATTCAAATTTTCACATGATCCCAAACTTTAAATTTTTCTAAAAAATTTCTTGTTGCGCCCAGGATGCCACTAATATTGTTTTCTTTCGCAGAAAAAACGAAATGTAATCTTTACGGTGATTTTCGAGTAATCTTTACCTGCAAGAAAAATTAACTTCACGTGGTAAGATTTACCCACCACATGGGAAATGGTTACCATGTCAACTCTATTAAATCTTGTTTTGTTTCGATGCGAAAGAATTCAACTTTATCTATACTCGAAAATGACACGCAGCAAATATTCACTACTGTTTTTTCTGTGCTCAGAAGTAAACTATCTGCGAGCAAAACAAATTTGTTTGAAACGAAAAAACAAACTTCGAAAAATACTGTAGTCATTTATAGGCTTCATTCGGAAGTTAGATTCTGCGTTCTAAAAGTATAAAAGTCCCGGAGTATCAAACAGTGATAAGAAGATATCTTGGGGTTTACTCGGTACTAGAGCGGATGTGCAGTTTACTTCAGTTCTTGGTCTAGGTCGAAAAATACGCGCGTCTGTACTCGTATCCCAAATTTTATATATCCTCTACTGTAAACGTCATTTTGAGCGTTGTTTTCATATATTTTACTTTGTACTGTTTTTCTTTCTCTACGTTTTATATTTTTAATAACATTTATTATTACCAAAGTTTTAACTAAGCATCATTTTTCAATAAAATGTAACAGACAATTTAGATTCTGGACAATTAAATAGGGGAGAGTAGGGTACGGTGCCAGTGCGGGGCATGGTGGAAATTACAAATAACGCCTGTGTTTTTTTTTATTTTCGTATTAGTTTTTTACACAAACTAGCTCTCTCTGTTTCGAAAAATAGTTATTTGATCAAATTCATGTTTTAAAATATAGGTCAGAAGAGAAATGATGAAAAAACAGTTTTGGCGGAAACAGATGAAAAAGTGTTTGGCTGAAATTAAGTAACATATTTTGAAATAGTTAAAGCATGAAAAAGTTACGATTTCATATGTAAAGTATTTTATCAAACTTATGATATCATGATTTGTTTCTATAAACGTTTCAAATATATTAAAATTAATTGAATCTTGAACCGTCACTTATAGGGCATGACGCCGGACCGCGGCGCGCCCAATGCATTTCAGCAGGGAGTAAGAGGTTATATTATAACTGCTTTTGCCACATACTTGACTTTGTTTAATAAGAAATCATTGAATGAGTGTTGAAAATGTCTGGGAGTAATTTTCCTTCGTTACAATACACTATCTAGAATTATTATAGTACCTATATCATTTTTATTTTACAATGTTCGTATTGTGTAACTAAACTGCTGTAATATGATGGCCACAGTACCCCAGTGTATGGGGTATGCTGGCTGAAATGCGACATCCATCAATTAATTAAATGTCAAATAATGACATAATTGAAGAGCGGTTTGAAGCAATATTATATGTTCCTTGATAATGTAAGTTCACCTTAAAAAATACACACATGAAAATCACGTTTCAATCATAATTTATAGACATTTAACTCACAGCGTGGCACCATATTCCACAATCTCCTCTATATTAGTGATTTATGTAACAAAATTAGCTCAATCAATTCCAAAGTTTATTTCAATAATATAATAGACTTTTTATTGTATAATGTATATCACGAGAACCTATTTTGAACCCATTTTTGAGCAATATAAACTAGGGTAATTATGGATAAAATTTTTTGAATTTTCCAGATCACAGCTTCGCGGAAAATTAGAAAATGTAATCAAGTTTTTTCTACCATATCTTGAGAGTCTCCTACAGGTATCATGCGAATATAAAAATTTACATCAAAATCGTTCAATTTTCAACAAATGTCATTTTTTAGGCTAGTTTGCACCCATATATAACTATAATTTTTATATTTTCCACTTTCTGATACGAAGATATCAATGCATTATAAAAAATAATCCTTAGGGTACTGAATATTCACTAATCTGGCAAATAAACAAGCGGGCGACGCGCGCTTTTATTATTTTCTTGGGTCAAGTAATTTTTAAATAAAAAAAAAATTAATATTAATATACAATTTTCGTATTTCATAGTATCAAATATCTAAAATAATAGAAAAAAGCAAGGACAATATTTTTTATACTTGATGAGAAATGATACTCTAATCATACTTAATACTCTAACCAAAAAAGTTTTTCATCTTAAATAACAGATAGTTTAATTATAGCAAAAAAGATGAATGATTAACCGCAAAAAAGTTGAATCCTGAAGAAAAACAGATTAATTGTCAACCAAGTAGTAGAATTTGTTACCAAAAAATAAGAAATTCTACAAAGAAGATTCACTCGCTATTAAGAAAGACGAATTTTCTACAAAATATATGAATCTTCAACCAAGTATTTAAAGTTGCAACTAATAAAGGTTAATTTATAACTAAAAATCGAATAATCAAATTTTAAGTTGAAAGATGAATTTTGAACAAGGCAGTTGTTCAACTTTCAACAAAGTAGCTGAATTTTGAACTACAAAAGATAAATATGCAACCAAAAATGGAATAGTTATATTTTCAGTAAAAAAATGAATTAAAAAAATGAATTTCCAATTAAACAGTTGAAGGGCAACACCGCAGAAGGGCGTAAGTGCCAAAACCTAAATTTTTCAGGAGAAGCAAAACACTGTTTATCTTTCGCGGAAATAGTTTTAAACAAATAAGCCCGAAAACGGTTCGAGGTACTGCTAGGCTTCATCGAACCGTGTAATGAAAATTTTGAAATGTGCAATCATCTCCGAGAAAACCTTTGTCAAAGGGACGACATGTAACCAAAAAACTTCAATTTTCACTCATAAAAATTTGAAATAAAAAAAACACAAGAAAGTACCTTCGAGCTATTGGTTATCTATATTGATTCGCGAAAAGAGGGCTCAAAAAATATAACCATGTGCGAGAAAACCCTTGTAAAATAGCATCGCATCCTAAAAATTCAAATTTTGAAACCTAAAAAGTTGCGTAACTGTTTTATTTTTGCATTTAGAGAAAAAAACAAGAGAGTTCTTTCGAGCTATTACTTAACTCTATCAAACCGCGAAATAAACATCCTAAAAGAAGTAGTCACATCCGAGAAAATCCCTTATAAATGGTGCGGGGCGTCCCCAAAAACGAAAATGTGGACACACAAAGAGTTGCATAACTTTTTTATTTTTTGAAGAAATTGAAAAAAAAGTTCTTTCGAGCTATCACTTAGCTCTATTGAATTGTGTAAAGAACAGGCAAAAATATTAAATTACTTTATAAACAAAAATACCAAACATGGATTTTGACCCACTTCTAAATCGAACCGGACCATAATCTTTTACAGAAATATGAGATAGGCGAAAAACATTATTTTAGGCCAATAAAACGAATTTCCGAAATTTGGCACTTACGCTCTTCTGCGGTGTTGCCCTTCAGTTCAATTTTCAACCAAAAATATGAATTTTCAACTCAAATCATGAATTTACGAAAAAAATGCATTTTTAACAAAGTAGTTCAACTTTCAACCAAGTGCTTGAATTTGCAACCAAAAAAGACGAATTCTTAAGGAAAAATGTAACAATTGATATTTCAACGGAAAATATTTCAATTACAAATCAAAAACAGTGAAATTCAACTAAAGAAGATACATTTTTAATCATGAAAGAATTTTCTTTCAGGCAATAATGAAAAAAAAATCAACATTCAGACAGTTGAAGTTTCAGTTCAAAAATATGGATTTTCGACCAAATATTCTATTTATTTTCAAGGCAAAAGATTAATTTTTTACCAAAACAGTTTAATTTTTAACCAGGAAAGACGATATTTCAAGAAAATAGTGAAAAAAGATAAATTTTCAACTAAAATGATGAATCTTCAACTAAAAAAATAAATTTTCGACACAGTAAAAGTTGCATCTGTCTTGGCGGGAACTTTAAATTGGAATAAAAAATGCAATTCGTAATTTTCGTTTTGTTATCGTTTGTTGAGAAGTCCGAATAACTGGCGAATGCAACAACATCACTTCAATTTGAATGAAAAATAAATTTTTTCTTAGAATAATAAACGTGGTCTCGGAAAAGGAAAAGTGTACAAGTGATAAATGGATGCCGCTGTGAACTCGCTGATAATGATAGGTAATAATTTTGCAATTTTCTTCAAAGTTGTTCATTGAATTATTTACATATCTGTCTTGACATAATTTATAATAATTCTAAAATTCATATAAAATTATAGACATGTCGTTGTACATATTTGTTGTGTTGTAACGTACAAAAAAATGGAAATGGCGCAAAACGTAGAGTCTTATACATAAGGTAAGTATTGTAACCCTATTCTCGCCTTATAGAGCAATAATAGTTTTTAAAAAGTGAGCGCCTGTAATGTAGATATTTGCTTGTTTGTTGTAAATTTTTTCTACAAAAAATTATTGCTAAGTTCGAAGTCCGCTACATAGAGTAATTTCAATTTTAATTAATTTGTACATTGAATCTCTCCGAGTGCACTATCTTGATATTTGAGGTATTAAATCTTTGCGAATAAGGGCCGATAATTTTAAAATGTCTGTAAAAGGTTTGCAGATTTTTATATTTTCAATGAGATGATTACATTTCCCCATCAAGATGTTCAAATCATAATTTTCTCTCTAGTAGTAGTTATTTTTCGTGAGACATATTTTATAATTTTATAGAAAACAGATACATTTTATGATTTTATAGCTAATGAAATTTATTTTTTTTTGTAAAAACCGAACCGATTTTGAGTAGGGTCGCATTAGCCCCCGGGGCCGACCTGACCCGAAATGAAAAAGTGATCGCAACCGATTTCCCTCAGCTAAAAAATGCCTCAGTTTAAATAATTTGACTTCCACATGATATTGAAGAATTGTTGAGCTGAAAAGAATCAGTTACAATTATTTTGAAGCTGGAAATTAATGATACGAGAACTGCAAGCAGTATAGGTTATATGTGGAAGTGAGGGGAAGACATACACAAAAATGTGCTGTGATATTACTTGTTACACAAAATTGCAAAGGCAGACATTAAATAGGAAAAAGCTGCTTTGGAAGAGAAACATGCATTTTTCATTGTAGAGCGAAAATGCAGGTTGCAAATGCAAATGAAAAGGGTCTACAGACTTGTTCTACAGGAAGCGTTGAAGTCGGAAGCATATTGAGCTAAACGAAGTGTATTCTCTCATTCTCTGAATTTCGAGATGTGCATAGAGACCGTACATATCTTGGTAGAGTGAAAGAGAAACGGTAATTCAGAAAGGTTGAAGTGCTGTCGCTTGGGCCAGAGTATGCACTTAATTTGAAGAGAATGCGAACGCAGCAACAGCAACAACGACGGTCTTGCTGTGGTGACTAATTGATAAACTCCTGGGATATGCGGAAACTGGTGTGAAAGTGGAAGGATGAAGGTTTCATCGCAACAGAGTAAGGGCCCTTTGATCCTGGGAGTCCTTGTAAACGGCCCAAAAGAGCTCGTCTACGTGGGAGATCTCCTTTCGCGTCTACGGACGAGCGTCTTTATTCAAGCTGGGATCCCCCTTTGTCATCCTCTTCTCTGATCCGTTATCCCCGTTTCATGCCTCTTCCACAGCGTTTGGTTTAAGGTTTCCCAGCCTCAACACATGGCGAAGAAACACACTCGGAGTGGTTTTCGTCTCAGAAATTCGTCGTATCCTTCCCCAACTGGGGAGGTTGCTCGCATTATTTATCGGCGAGATTCCTGCGAATAAATTTCACGCATTTTGTGAACACTGATATGCAAAGGAGGGTTCTCCATTCCTTCTCTTTGCACAGCTTATATCATCTACTACGTCTTTGTATGCTATTTGGCACGCGTTTTTGATTAAAGGGAAACTCAATTCGACAGGTTCGCCAAATATTTTTGGGATAAGAAAGATACATTTTTTCACGTAGTGTATTTTCTTCTGGCATATTTTTCTTTTCCGGAGAGGGGATTGCCTAACCACATGAGGTCCACAGGAATCGCAGGATTATATGCAGGAAAAGGGATTGTAAGATTCCACCCGGTGACAAATCACAAACCCTTTTTCAGGAGGAAAGTACCCAGGCACCAAAGTAACCGACATTGGAATTCCAGAGAATTCAAGCGCGAGTTCGATCACACTCGTCTTCCTTTTCAAGATCCCAAGCCTTTGTGACAGATGTGTCCCAAAGATCAACCTTTTATTTTCCATTCTTGCATAGTGTACCGGAGATGAATTTTTAAACTTTTTGGAATTAATGTTGAATTTTTTGTAATTCATTATAAATTCTTTGAAATGTTTTTCATTTCCAGGTCATGTGGGTCACACTCGTCGCCATTTCAAAGTTTCCGTTGGAAGGGGGTGAGGGGGCAATAAAGACATAGAGATGAAATATAACCTCCATCTGTCATAAAATTCTTTTTGATTTTCTAAAATTCCGCTGACAAGGAAATTACTTTAACGATGAAATATGCTGAAAGAAAAAATTATAATCCGGCATATTTTGCGGAAGGCAATACTCGACCTTTTTAATCCTTCACTGTTAATACTTTATCTTTTCAGATACAATGTTTAATTTAGTATTTTGATTAGATTTATTAGCATTTCATGGACAGTTTTTCAATCAGGTAGGTAATTCCTAGTTTACTTAATACCGGATATTCTCTTTCGTCCAAAATAGTTCAAAATTTCACCCACGATTGTTGTAAGGAAGACTGGTAATTCATTCATTCATGGGTGATTCATTTTGCATGAAAGTTTCGAAGTGTAAATGCGCCCAACCGGTAATTGGTGACAGTTTACAAGACAATATTTTTGCAAAAAAGTCGGTTAATATTTAGAACTCACTCACCGCATTTGAAATTTTCCATCTTATTGAAATAGAGAAATCCTAATAAAACTTCAAAATGAAATAACTTTCTTAAATACGAGATCTGTCCGAAAAGTATCCGACCTTGCGCCCTAACTTTTTACATAGTCTGTGAGGCCCCCTAATAAGTGACATGGATTTGCGAATTTTTAGTCAGCTAGTGTACGCGGTTGCGAAAACGTTAAACCATGTACGCATCGTATTTCAGGATGACATAACTGAACAAAGAATGTACTTCAAATTTTACCAAAAAATTGGCAATTTTTTTGGGGAAACGATTGTTATGATATGAAGTAAGATATCATGCGTAACCCTGAAAATTAAAAAAAAATCAAAATTATGACTATTGCAATTTTAGGAAAATTGACTATTTTCAGGAAATTGAGACGGCCACCATTTGTATTTCCTTATTATCATTAAATTTCGACGATATGTGAGAAAGATATCTCACTTTGAGTGTGTGTTACACAGTTTCCTCACTTGAATGCTATAGGAAATTCAAATACGATGCGCAAAATCCAAATATTAACTGATTACGATTCTTTTGCAAATTGATTTTCTCGTCAAATTGCACTGATTGTCGGAATAGCATACTTACATTTGAAAACTTTGTGCAGAAAGAATCAACCCACTTGTATACTTGATAATGGGAAGTTTCTCATGATAGGAATAATATTAATGCAAGAAGTGTAAGAATTAGATTACATTTCGCAAAAAAATAAAATAAAGTTCATTAAACTCATTCCTACTAGAAAAAAAATTCGCATTATTCAGTGTGTACTGGTAACCAATATGTGCCACCCTTCCCTATATTAAAAGTGAAGTATAACATGACGATTGATTTGACCACATTCGCCACCATTTAATAGAGATGATCGGCAGTAAACAAAATATCAAACATTCTCTAATGGGACACAAGGGTAAGAATAAATAAAATAACGTTCATAGTAAACAATGTTCGTTAAGCACTAAATTCGATTCAATCAAAAATTCACTGATACTGATGAGCCAAATTAAACTGAAAGTCAATGCTTTATTTCTCCCTCAGTCAGTGACTATTCACTAAAATTTCGAGGAATAGTCACTGATTAAAACAGCCAGAAGCTATCATTGAGTGCTCCTGGAGCGTTACATGTCAAAGGAAAAAATCATGTCCTCGATTTTACTTATTGTTGATTATTTTATGGTGTTTAGGGCACTTAACAGTTGTGCCAAACAATTTTTCAAAATTTTAAATTGTTCGAAAGTTATTAACAATTGAGAATTTAAGTCCCCTTTTTATCAAGATTTGTTATTCCTGCATCCATTGGCCATGCAAAAATTTCCTTCACACAAACTTACGCAAAAAAGATTGAGTTTTGAGAAAATTAAAAAAATTACAAGTAGTAACTTGTAAATTGTTTATTGAAAAAATGTTTAATTATTGTTCTTCAATCTGAAGGAGATTATCAATAAAATTAAAAAAGTATATATTTGAATCGCTAATAATTTTCTGTGAAGAAACAGTGCATTAAGATTGGAAAAATTGCAAAAATCCAAATAAACAAAATTAGAAAAAATTGCAAAATACTAAACTGAGCTCCTATGAAGAAAAATGGCTACATTATGCATTTGTCTATAATAATTGTCTATAAAAATAATAGATTTTGTTCAGTGTTAGTTCGCTGAGCCTAAAAACTTGTTGAAATTTTGCAATTATTCATAAAATTGGTTAATTCATAATATCTTATAATCAATTCCTCAATTATAGCGACAGAAAAAATATATGTACCTAATTGATTTCGATGTTCTTGCACTTAATTAGAAGATGTTAATATTGTTGGTACACTGGTCCAAAAATTTTT
>CAKNXH010060307.1:25142-79533 GCA_932178445.1 Andricus quercusramuli
AGTCGTATTAAAAAAGGCGATACGTATTAATACGACTGAGGAGGCCCTTCGTCGAAAGGCGAAACGTTGAAGTTTCTAATAAAAATTTTTGGACCAGTATACCAACAATATTCACATCTTCTAATTAATTTTATCACCTGGTCGACACCAAATAACATCATCTAGTTCTTGCACTTATTTGAGTTTCATTTCAAATGGTTGATCCGTGAGGGTGACCCTCGTCAGTACAGCGCGTCGAGATGAGTTAGAAATTTAGACATTTTTTTCTCGAAAATAACAAAAAACATATGTAACTTTTACGTTTTGTTGTCAACTTCAGTAGACTTCAATTATTATGATTAAAAAAACGTTCTATCGATGATCTGCTTCAGGCTGAAAAACTATAATTAAAAATTGTTTTTCAAATTAATAATTGAAAATGTGCAATTTGTCGATGTTTTCCTAATTTCCTTAAAAGTTTATCTCTTTATCGTAAGTTTGTAAGAGAATATTTTTCGTAAAGTCAATAGATACAGATATAAAAAATGTTGGAAACAATTTTTTCTGAATTTTTAATTATTAATAACATTTGAAAAATTGCAAATATTGCAAAGTTATTTGGTACCACTATTTAGAACCCTAACTACTACAAAATAACAAAAAATTGGTAATATTGATGACATAAGTTTTGCCTTTGGCGTGGAACGCCCCCCCCCCCCCATAAAATTTCTTTGTTCTAAATTATAAGCTTGCTTGATAAAAAAAAGACATTATAAACAAAATTTCAAACAACTGCAAAGTTGCAACATATCATTCAAATCAGTCTACTAAAAAAAACTTGTATATAATTCAATATTCACTTAATCTCTCCTGGACGTATAATTCCCGCATACGACTTCATCTTCTATTTATTAATTTAATTTCCGTTTAGAGAATTTTCATCTCAGCACTCACGCTCTACAAACGTAAATTCATATTTCACCTAAAAATGCAAAGATATCTCATAAAATTTTAGAGTTTCGCAATTATAACACTCAAACTATTCTCCATTTGTAACTACGTAATAATTTCGGTGTATGTGTATCGTTGATTTGAACGTCAAAAGAAAAGAATATAAATAACAAAAAAAAAAAAAAAGAGGGGAAAAATCAAAATGAAACAAAATAAAGCTCCAGTGCCATTCCACCCTTATATTCCACGTGAAAGGGTTTAGCGCAAATTTCGTACAATCACAAAATTCAAGCTGAATCGGCGTTCTTTGACAGTGTTTATTTGGATAAAAAACCTGACTCATTCCATGCAATCAGGTTGGAACTGTCGAGCAGGTGGCACAAACCTATTTTGTTTACTCTAATCATAGAATTTATTTCAACTCGTGGATTCATCGAGAGACATATCCCGATGAACAACGGAACGGACCCACTGACCAATAAATGCTCTAGTCGAGGAGTTTGAAGCAGCATCCAGCCCGCGAAATAACGAACGAAAACAAATGCAGGGTATTCTGACGCATGGGTTCGTTCACGCCTAGAGAAATGAGGGAGATGGTGTAGGTGGGGGTAAGAGAGGGGGATTCACGTAGAAAGGAGAGGGAACAGGCCGACGGGCAATTAGTTAATTGAGTTGATCGATGGATTTAGTTCGCGCGACGCTCAGCAACTCGACATCTGATTGAGAGCTTCCACTCGTCCTATATAATGTGTATGTACACACAAACTGCCTGCGCCCGCGGCTTTTACACCGGAAATGATCAAAGGACTGCACCTGATTCGATAACCCAGGGCAACGCTCATCCCCACTTCCAATTGTCATTACCGTCTAGGGAGTTTGGCATTCAAATTTCTTTTTTTCTTTTTTTCAGTTGCGAAAGTCACATTTGTCTCATTTGCGTATTTTGCCCTATTCTTTTCCTTTCCCAGGTGCGAAATTCGGTCGGCTGCCAGAGATTGACCATCGGCCCGAAGTTGGCCCTGCTTTGGTAACCGATCTACGGTAATTAGAGTTGGGCCGACTAAGGTGTTTTCAAGCTGCCATGGTCTCACCGACGTTGGCGACCGACGTCGGCGGTGGGCGAAAAGCCGTCCGTCGGCCCATTTCTGGCTCAACGTTGGGCCGACCATCGGATAAACTATGGCAGATTGGTCGGTACGACCGAAAGAATGCGGTCGGTCCAACTCTTGATACAGCAGTCGGTTAGCCACAAGTCACCATGATGCACCCGACGGTCGGTCAAACCTTGGCCCAAATATGGGCCGACCGTCGGATAAACGCTGGTTCATTGTTAAAAAAAACCGTGAAAGTAAGGTCGGCCCGACTCTGGACAAGAGATGGCCCGACCGTCGGCATAACATTGGCTTGTACAAGTCACCATGTTGCACCCGACGGTCGGTCAAACCGTGGCCCAAATATGGGCCGACCGTCGGATAAACGCTGGTTCATTGTTAAAAAAAAGCCGTTAAAGTACGTTCAGTCCGACTCTGGACAATATATGGCCCGACCGTCGACATAACATTGGTTTGAATTATTTATTAAAATATTATATAATTTATATTCATATTATATATGTTGCATAATAATACAAAAATTAATGAGAAAAAACATTTAAAAAATTGTTTTTTAACTACTTTGAGCTGTAGCTTATGATGATGGTTTTTTCATTGACTTTCAATTCTTCAGGTATAGAGTAATGGGTAAGACTCCCGACTGCTAGGCGATAGATTCAGGTATAGGTGTAGGTTCGAATCCCCGTAGGGTTAGAAATTTTATTTGTAATATAATTTAAAAAAATGTAATATATGTATTCAATCTAAGCAGGACCATTAACATTTATAGTCAAAGTACTCGCAATCAATTACTATTTATTTTTTGAATACCTATTTTGTGTATTTCCACCTGTGTAGTACGAACCTTCAAAATCAAAGTCGGCCCCACATTGTTGTCCAGGGTTGGGCCGACATCATCTTAAAAGATGGCCCATATATGGGACCAAATATCGGGCCGACTTTAAGAATCCAAAGGCGGTTGACCGTTATCATTTAGCTGGTTAGCCCGACCAGTGGCGCACAAAGCTGGACCGACCGTCCGACGGTTGGCCCGACCGTGGGCCAACGATCATTTCGCACCTGGGTTAGGCCGTGGCTACGTGCAACGAAATTTCGGTACAAGTAGCAAGATTTTTTTCGGTACGAATAGGGGGAGCTGGAAAATGGACTATTTGTACCGAAATTTACGTACGTATAGCTGGATTTTTTTATACGTGTAGACAACTACCTTTAACCTCGCTAAAATTCTGATTACTAAAAATATGAATTTTTAGAAGACTGTTCTAATTAAAACATTGCGAAATCGTCTACAAATTTCCTTCGTCAGCAATTGTACGTCGTTATCCTATACACCTGTATGAGCATTAGTAAAATTCTTCTAGCCTCCTCTCACCAATATTACGTTAGAATTTTAATGCAACCATTTATTTTTGCTGAAAGCTTATTTTCTGTGAAAGAGAAAGGGTATACTTTGGAAAAGGTCACACATGAATATTGATTAAATACTTGGCCTAGGGGGTCCTTTTGAACCTCAGTTAAAAGTCCCAAAAGTATTTTTGGCACAAGTTATAAGAAATTAAGTTGTAATTAATTCTTCCGAGGAAAAAAATGTGTTTTTAGATTTGTGATCATAAAAAATTTCCTGAGTTAGTTGAAGTCAAGCGGTATACTACTCACAAGCAGTGGTGTGCCATTGGTCGACTCCACGGCTGAGTCGAATTTATTATTCAACTCTCGATCAGCGCTATCTCAGTTGGATTTTATTCCAAAGCCAACGGAAAAGTTTCGATTTACCAAGTCCCACTTTCGAACTGATTTAAGTCGCTTCGAATTTTTCTCAAATTAAACTCAATTTTTAAAACTCCCATGTTACAAGCGTGCCCGAATCGGTTCCAGTTTGTATTGAAAATTTGACTCAAGGGACGGAACATCACTGCTCACACCGTTTCAAACTTTGTACAATATTAATCAATTTAAAGGGTGAAAAGGGAGGAGAAATGAGTTAACACATATAATAAAGGGCAGGAGGGTAAACATACCTATTTTCATTGTATTGTTTTCATAATTGAAAAAAGAGCGCATCCTATAAGAAAAAAACAATTTTATTTTAAATATCTTATTGCAACTTGTGTTGTTTTTCCATTTTAATTTCTTTATTTTCGATGTGGTTTTTTACGATTTAAACTGAAAATACGCATCCTAACGTAAAATGGTTTTGAGCAAATTTGTAGATAGAATTGAGGCAACAACATTTTGTTAAATAAAATGTTATGGTAACTCGTGCCCTTTTTCCAATTTTTTTTTAAATGTATTTTTATAACAAAAGTTCATAACAAATTTATAGATCTTTTTTGGTTGAACAACTTTTTGTCCTTTCATTTTTTTCCTCCCTTGTGTCGTTTTTTTCAAAAGTTTAAAGTCTTTATTTTTAATTTTTTTTTTTACGATCAAAAGAAAAACTACGCATCCTACCAACAATTATTAATAACAAATGTGTCGTTTGTCCATAAATTGAATTTTTAAATTTTTAATGTCTTTAAAAATAAAATAAAAACCACGCATCCTATCAGAAAGAAAGTAAAAGAAAATGTATAGCTTTTTTGGGGTCTAACAACTTTGTTCATATTTTTTTCGTAGCTCTTGTCGTTTGTCCAAAACTTTAATTTTTTCATTTTTAATGTTGTTTTTTACGAATAAAACAAAAACCACGTATCCTACCAAAAAGTGATTAATGACAAATTTGTAGAGCGTTTTTGGGGTGCACAATTTCTGTTAATTTATCGTTTATTGTATGTATCTTGAATATTTTGCCCGAAAAATGGAATTATTGATTTTTCATTACTTTTTGTGCGATCGAAATTTGAATTGTCGATTTTTTAAAAAAATTTGTTATGATAATCTTATAAGGCTCTCAAAAAGTAACGTTTTTCTTTTCCTGACTTTTTTTCATATCATGAGTTCTTTGGCTTACACTTTCATTTTCGTTTGCTTTTTTTGGATTTTGAAAACGCTACAACTCTGATCATTTTCTTTTAACCGAAAAAAGTCGAAAAGGTAAATTGTTCGAGTTTCCGAGTAGGTACCTACGAATCTCTTACCATCCCACTGTGCACAGTTGTCCCATGTCTGGAAAAGCTGGCCTCCCTTCTAGAAATAATCGATTCGACACGATTCATAGCTATATTGAGAGTGACCAAAAGTTGAATCGGTTTGAATTGTTGCTAATTGCGTCAATTGTTCCCAATCGGGTTGAATTGAGTACATGCACTTGCCTGCAGTGCAGCATCTGTAGTGTCCGTTTGTAACTTACATGACGCGAACGTGTTTATAGCTTTGAAATTAAATTTTTAATAATTCAACAACAATTTTAAGTACAAAAAATTGAATGTTTGTTCAGACCGTATACCGAATGAAGAGTCAAAAGTATGTGTGTTAACACTACGACAAAATCGTGCCCCTGACGATGTGACAGTGATATAGTATGTTTATCAAGTAGACAGTAGTAAAATGATTTAGCGAGTATATGTTATTACAGTAAAACGTTTATTTACTTCTTTTTAAATTCATATTGTTGACATTTTTTGATTTGAAAGCGTGAAAAACTGATTGTAAATAATGATCGCAATATCAAAATGCTGTATTAACAACTCTTAATTCAACAACCTCTAATTCAGAATAATTAATACCCAATTGAAAACGATTGGAATCATTAGAACGTAGGATGGCACCAATATTTTGAAACTCGGACTAAATAAATTGTAGGTAACTCATTAAATTATTTTAATTTTTAGTAGAAAAGCTTATCCAATCTTTTTAAGTGTCTTACAGTATAACAATTTTGAATTTATAAATAAGTTTAATTTGAAATTCTCGAAAATTTCTAGTTTTGGATATCTCAAATACTCAAATTTGAATATTTCAAATAATTTGGTTTGCAATGCCCAATCTTGAGATCCTTGAATTTTAAAGGTTTCAAATTTTTAATTGTATAGTATTAAATTGTTTAGAAGGCTTCATGTAATTAAAAAGTTAAATAAATTAACAATAATTGACAGAAATGGACTTGGAGATTTAAGTATTCAAAAACTGTTAAAGATTAAACTATTTTTGAATTTAAACATTAAAAATTGTGGTATTTACAGGTGAAATAGTTCAAAATTGTATTAAATGCATGCAGGAATCATCGCAACAATTGTTTTTCCTTCCCCAAGCACATATATTTTCAGGGTGGCGATTTGGCGGACGATTTCAAATTCCCAGCCATTTCCCGGTTTTTCCGGGTCAAGTTTTTCAATTTTCCCGGCCAACTAAAAGTAACAAATTCACGTTTGCCGCAAGACGCAAACATTTATTTTAATTCATGACGTTCATTCTGAACATTCTTTAACACAACAGAGCAAAACATTGCAAAATAAATGAATTTATGGAAAATACTTTAATTTTCCACTAAAAATATCAATTTTTTACAAAAAGAAAGTGAAATAGTTAAACTTTCAGTTGAAAAAATTAATTTTCAACAACAAAAAAACGGATTTTCAACACAAAAGTTGAATTGTCAACCAAAGTGATGAATTTTCAAATGAAATTGTGAATCTTCAACTGGACAGTTAAGGTGGTAGGCTGGTTGATTTTTTTCAAAAAATAAAATTTAATTTTTTTATTTTTGGGTAGTAAAATCATCTAGAAATACTTTGCAATCGGTTTGGAATGTTTCCAAGGTCAAGAACTAGCTGAAAAGAGGGGGCAAATGGCAGGTTCGAGCTCACTAGATGGCCACGAGGCCGGTCTAATTACGGGAGATGAGTGTAGCATAGTGCCTCTTATCGAGTGTGAAGGTTTTGTATTGGAGTGTGAAAGTACCGAATATAACATGGATTGAAAAGGAAGCAGAAGAATTGGCCGAAGGCTTGGTAATCGTGAACGGAAACGCTTCTGTCGTGGCAATCAAAATACAACAGGCAGAGATACGAGTACAAGTGTAACGCGCTTTTCTCGAAACAGCATTTTTTCACATGGTGAACCGGCCAGAGCTAAAAGTATAACGATCAAGAATCCATTTGATTTTTTCATTTCCGACGAACCGTCCTGGAAGTTTATCGTTCACCATGAAAATAGAGGTCACTTTTACGGCCACCTTTTTGGATATGTAAGCAAAAAAAATAAAAAAATAAAAATGCTCTCTATTTATTTGAGATAAGTACTTCTATACGTAGAAAATTGACCTCCTAATCTTAATTATACTCGGAAATAAAAATGTTTGAAAATAGCATCAAAACAACCAGCCTACCCCCTTAAATTTGAAACAAAAAATAAATAAACTTTTACCTGAAATTATGAATATTTAACTGGAACACTTGAATTTTCAACCAAAAAGATGAATTTGTAAACCAGAAGATTAATTTTCTAATAAAAAGAATTATTTTGTACAAAACAATCTAATTTTTCAACAAAAAACATGAATTTTTAACAAAGTAGTTAAATTCTTGATTGAAGAAAACAAATTTTCAACAAAATAGTTGAATTTTGAACTTAAAAAATTATAATTTTCAACCGAAAATAGAATAGTGACATTTTTTGTAAAAAAAATTAATTTTAAACCAAACGTAAGAGTTTACAACTAAAACAATGAATTTTCAACTGAAATAGTTGCATTATCAAGCGAACAAATTACTTTGCACTAAAAAAGATAAATTGTCAACCCTTGCTTGCCACACCTCCGCGGAGTAACACGCTTGCCACACTGGGGTGTCGGCCACCCCAGCTATAAAAACTGTAATAAAAATTAACTATCGGATATTTTTCTTTGAAAATTGGTATGGAACTTCTGAAAAACTTGCTTCAAAAAATCATATAGGTTATATAGCCAAAAATGAAATTTAAGTACACTAAAAAATGTGCAGAAGCAAAAAAAAAATGAAAAAGTGACAATTTAAAAAAAAAATTCATATTTTTCATATTTTTTAATACTAACGGCCATACCATGCTGGAAACACCAGTTCCCGTTAGATCACTTGTAGTTATTTACTACAAGAAACTATCCACCTAGAAACACTACCCGAATCGAGTAGTGTCACGCCTACCTCTAGAGGCTCGCCAAAAGGGAAATGGCTTAATGGTATAAAAAAAGGCTAAAAATTCAACTGAGTTTTCTAATGATGTGTCACTATGAGAAAAAAAATATTAGTTTACAGGATCGTCCAAAAAAGATATTTATTATGAGGAATGAAGGACGAAATTTTACGCAAATATTAGTTATGCATTTTTGCCCAAAAATTATATTTTATTTATGAAAAAAAAAGAAAATCTTACACTATTCTTACTTAGAATGATAAGAAACATTATTCTATAGAAAAACTTATCAATTTGAAGAATAATAGTAATTTTTGACACGCCTTGCGCAAAGCTCGATATTGTGCACGCTAGCATATGATAAATCAAGCTTTGCACACGTCGCATCAAAAAATACCGTTCCATACACGCGCGAGAATTAGCCTTGTGTACATTTCACACAAGGCTAAAATCACATATTTTATTACTATATTCTTCACTCTGGAATCAAACTACACTCGTAAAAAAATTCAACCCGAAAAATCAATTTCGATCATACTGGCCACAATGGGGTGTTTGACACCCCACGCAACTTTGAACAGTTACCACAGACGCGTAAACTAGTGCAGCGTTATACCAATGACCTGAATAGGTACTGGCAGTCTCGAGTTATTGGCAAGTATTGATGTAAAGCGATTTCCTTCACGTTTAGGTATTTAAAATTAAGAAAAAAGCCTGGGGTGTTCTCCACCCCACAGTGGCAAGTAAGGGTTAAAAAATCAAATTTCAAATTAAAAAAATTAATGTTTAACCAAACAAACGAAGTGATGCATTTTCAAACAAAATTGTAAATATTCAACTGAAATAGTTGAATTTTAAACCAGACAGGTGAATTTTTACTGCAATGATGAATCTTTAACTAGAGTAATTCAATTTTGGACCAAAAAGGTAAATTTCTACCAAAAGATGAATTTCCAACTAGAAACATAATTTTTCTACCAAAAATTGAAGAAATCAATTTTTAGGCAAAAAAATAAAGTTCGAAAAAAGAGATGAATTTTGAACTAAAATTATAGGACATTCAACTGAAATAATACTTACATTTTCAATAAAAAAAATTATCAACCAAAAAACATTCAAAGAAAAAGAATACTTGAATTTTATGCCAAAAAGATGAATCTTCAACCATAAATATTACTTTTATAAAAAAAGTCCAACTTTCCACAAAGTACATACATTTTCTAACAAATAGTTTAATGTTTAAATTCAGAATATCGATTCTCAACGAAATAGTTGAATTTTCACCAAGAAAAGATAAATTGATTTTCATCAAAGTAGTTACACTTTCAACCAGAGATGAATTTTAGATTAAAATTATGAATCTTTCAAATAAAAGTGATAGTGGGACCGAGGGTGACGAATTAACAAGTGAAAATGCTAATATCCGTCGGATATTAGAAGATGAGGAAGAATCTGAATAGCTTTACTCTCAGTTAATTTTTATGGTTCTGTACCTAAAATATTTTAAGTAATTGGCAAATTTGTTGATGACAGCACTCTCATCTCGCGGAAATTATTACGAAACATTTTTTTTTCCATTAACACATTGCTTAAAATGTGTTGCCTCGAAAAAAAGTAAGTAAACTTTTTAAAATAATTCCCGCGAGACGGAAGTGCTGCCATCAAACTGCCACTTCATAACCTCCAAATCCTCCTACTGATTGGCCCGATTGGGAACGATTGAAACTTTGCAACACGCAATCGTTCCCAATTGTGCACACACTAATAAGAAACACGATTGGAAACAATTGAAATTTCTTCCTATCGTTCTGAATTGTTTTCAATTAGTTATTTCTGGAAGAGCTTAATGAAAAAAGTTTTAAAGTCTAACAAGACGCTAAGAAGACTGATGGTAACGTAGATGTCGAAAATGATCACTACAATATTGGACCAAATTTTGTTTTTTGAAAATTTAGATTTGGGATTTGATGTTAACTACCCTTCTAGAAATAATTATTTGAAAACAATTCAAAACGATAGAAAGAAATTTGAATTGTTTCTAACCGTGTTTCTTAATCGTGTGTGCACGATTGGAAACGATTGAGTCAAAGTTTCAATCGTTTCCAATCGTTCCCAATCGGGCCAATCGGTAGTGAGATTTGGTGGTTATGAAGTGGCAATTTGATGGCAGCACTTTCGTCCTGCGGGAATCATTTGAAAGCGTTTATTTACTTTTTTTGGAGGCAACACGTTTTAAGCAATATGTTCATGGAAAAAATTAAATGAATGTTTTGTAATAATTCCCGCGAGCTGGAAGTGCTGGCATCAACAAATTTGCTAATGAGGTGAAATTTTTCCATCAAATTATTAATTTCATTGTCTACAATTTCATATAAAAAACATGCAATTTATAAAATAAATTACTGAAAATATTTTAGTTACAGAACAATTAAAATTAAATGAGAGTAAAGCTATTCAGATTCTTTCTCAACTTCTAATATCCTACGGATATTAGCATTTTCACTTATTAATTCGTCACCCTCTGTCCCAATATCACTCTCTCTTGAAAGATTGATCATTTTAATTGAAAATTCATCTCTGATTGAAGATGTAACTACTTTGTTGAAAATTAATTAATAATCTTTTTTTGATGAAAGTTCAACTATTTCGTTGAAAATCGATATTTCGCATTTAAAAATCAAACTATTTATTTGAAAATGTATGTACTTTGTGGAAAATTTGACATTTTTGTATAAAAATAATTTTTATGGTTGAAAATTCATCTTTTTGGCATAAAATTCAACTATTCTTATTCTTTGAATCTTTTTTGGTTGGAAATGATTTTTTTTTCAAATGAAAATGTAACTATTATTTCAGTTGACTGTTCCATAATTTTAGCTGGAAATTCATACCTTTTTTCTGAACATGCTTTTTTTGCTAAAAATTCATTTATTTAATTTTTGGTAGAAAAATGATCTTTTTTAGTTTGCAATTCTTCTTCTGGTAGAAATTCAACTTCTTGGTCCAAAATTAAATTATTCTGGTTAAAGATTCATCATTTCAGTAAGAGATTCATCCGTCTGATTTAAAATTCAACTATTTCAGTTAAATATGTACAATTTCATTCGAAAATTCATCTCTTCTTTTGTTTGGTTAATCATTAATTTTCTTAACTTAGCATTTAATCATTTAAGTTTTTGTTGCAAATTTATCTTTTTCAGTAAAAATTAATTTTTTACTTGAAAATTCAACTATGTCAGTTGAATATTCATTGTTTTAGTTCAAAACTCCTATGTTTCGTTTAAAATTATTTTTTTTTACTAAAAATGTTACTATTCTATTTTCGTTTGGAAATAATTATTTTCTTAGTTCAAAATTCAATTATCTGTTTGAAAATTATTTGGTTAAAAATACATGTATTTTGTTGAAAAATTGTATTTTTTTGTTGAATATTCACAATTTTATTTGAAAGTTCATCACTTCGGTTGAAAATTCAACTTTTTTGTTGGAAATTTGTTTTTTCTTTGTTGAGAATTAATTTTTTTAATTGAAAGTATAACTATTCCATTTTTCTAGTAAACAATTGATATTTTTAGTGGAAAATTTGAGTGTTTTTCAAAAATTGATTTATTTGACAATGTTTTGCTCTGTTGTGTTGAAAGATGTTCATAATAAACGTCAGGGATTGAAATAAATGTTTGCGTTTTGCGACAAATACGAATTTGTTACTTTTAGTTGGCCGGGAAAATTGCAAAGCTTGACCAGGAAGGACCGGGAATTTGAAATCGTCCGCCGAATCGACACCCTGAAAATGTCTGTGCTTGGGGAACAATAACCAGTTGTTGCGATGATTCCTGCATGTATTTAATACAATTTTGAACCATTTCACCTGTAAATACCATAATTTTTATTGTTTAGATGCAAAAATAGTTTAATCTGTAACAGTTTTTGAATAGTTAAACCTCCAATTCCATTCCTGTCAATTATTGTGAATTTATTCAACTTTTTAATTACATGAAGCCTTCCGAACAATCTAATATTATACAATAACAAATTTGAAACCTTTGGAATTCAAAGATTTCAAGATCAGGCATTGCAAACCAAATTATTTGAAATATTCAAAATTGTGTATTTTAAATATTCAAAACTAGAAATTTTCGAGAATTTCAAATCAAACTTATTTATAGATTCAAAATTGTTATACTGGAAGACATTTAAAAAGATTGGATAGTTTTTCTACTGAAAATTGAAAGAATTTAATGAGTTACCTACAATTTATTTAGTCTGAGTTTCAAAATATTGGCGCCATCCTACGTTCTAATGATTCCAATCCTTTTCAATTGGTTATCCATTATTCTGAATTAGAGGTTAAGTTGTCAGTACAGCATTTTGATATTGCAATAATTATTTACAAGCGGTTTTTTACGCTTTCAAATCAAAAAATGTCAACAATATGAATTTAAAAAGAAATAAATAAAAGTCTTAGAATAATATACCCGCTAAATCGAACTACTACTGCCTACTTGTTAAAGACACTATATCACTCTGTCACATCGTTAGGTGGCATGATTTTTACATACTGCCTCTCGACTCCTCATTCGATATACCGCCTGAACAAACATTCAATTTTTTATACTCGAAATTTTTGTTGAATTATTAAAAATTCAATTACGAACCTATCAACACGTGCATGTCATGTGTGTTACAAACGAAAACTGCAGAGGGCGCACTGCAGGCAAGTGCATTCACCCAATTCAACCCGATTGGGAACAATTGGCACAATTAGCAACAATTTAGAAGGATTCACCGTTTGATCACACTCAATCGTTATGAATCGTGTTCAATCGATTATTTTTAGAAACTCGAAAAACACATGCATCGTCAATTTAATTCAAATCGGATCATTTTTTGAGTTTTCGGCGCCATATTGGAGACGCCATTTTGTTCTTTAAAATTTAGATTCAAAATTTGAAATCAGATTTCCGAACAATACTTGTGTAGTAAATTTGATGCAGATCGGATCAGTTTTTATTTTGTCCAGCATTTTCGGTCTTGGGACCACTGTGCGTCCTAAAGATATCTCAACATTAAAAAAAAATTTAATTTCATGAATTTTTTAAACAGTTTCACAATTTTCTGAAACATCTTGAATTTATTATAGTTGACTTTAGCCAAGCAGCAGTTGAGGAAATCCTAGTCATAAAATATTGAGGTTTAAGAGAATGCATTTCGGTTTTTTGTTTCAGATTACACCTGGTCTTGCCTGCGAAATTTAATTTATGTTAGAAGCGTTAGAACTCACTTCTACTAATTAATTATCAGTATATCCATGATGTATTTTCAAATAAACGGTATACTTAATTAATCGTTATTTTCTAGGGATAATTTTTATAGATTTGGGTTGTGAAATGCCAGTACGGGGCCAGATCAGGTAGTCTTTTTCAGAAAATGGTTATTATGTCAGACATGTATCAGTACAGGCACCAGCACAGGCTGTCAGTACCGAGTACCAGTACTGGTCCAGCACAGTTAGTCCAGTGCATAAGATTGTTATCATCCCAGACATATTCATCGGGACTAATTATTTCTATAATTCTGTAGGATAATTTTCATGTAATATAGTTGCTATATATGTTGTATAAAAACAATCTAGAGGTACAAAAACAACAATTCCTGCGTAAACACCCGTATGCTTCCAGAATTAAATAGAAATTTATTTGAAATCGCATCTCAGAGCCACTTTCATTGATTTGAAGAAATTCTCTCAAAAAGCATATTGCAAAATAACGTTCTATATCTTCTGTTGAATTCTTTAAATCTGAATTTTCACTTTAATTTCCTGGCCACGTGCGAAGCGTTTTTGATATGAGTGACTGAGACAAGAGAAATACGAAAAAGGTGATTTACTTGTCTTTCGATCACAGTGAAAGAGTTCGCTCTCTCGATGGATAATCCAGTTTTTAAAATGCATGGCAGACACACTAATAAGTTGAAACCAGTCAATTAGCGCGCCGCCCGTCCTAAACAAACTCTTGCGAATGTTTGAACAGCGCGGAAAGGTAGAGCAGAGAGCAGAGAGAAGAGAAAAGGGGCAAAGAGGCACATACACGTGGGGGCAGAGGAACACTGAACAGTCAAGAGATGAGGATACAACGCAGAATAGGTGAGGGCGAGGGAGGAGGTCAAGGCGCGAAGTCGGAAGGCCTTTTACCTCGACGTTCTACAAACGAACCGGACTCAGCACCATAATTGCCTTCTCGTGCGAGCACAAGCATTTTTCACGAGCCCGTGCCGTGTACGAAATCTCGCTGTGACTTGAGGGATTTCCACATTTTATATTCTGGATCATGGACCGTGTCCTGAGCAACTTGGAAATTCTCAAGATACAACTCTTCACTTACTCTATGCGTCTCGTTCTTGCATCCATAGAAAAGTGGAGAGGTCAAGAAATATAAGAAAGCTCGTGAAAAACGCCAAGCCAAAGGGAAAGTCTATTTTCCTCGCGAAATACTGAATTTCAATACTGAAAAGCATATGCATTGAAAGCTTTTTTGAATGCCCTTTTTTTTTAGGACGGGTGCTTTAATTAATGAAACTGCTCATGGCTTGGTGTAATTTATGAAGTGAAAATTTATTTCTTCTTAGATTTTTCAAAACGTTCTATGATTTTCTTGACCTAAAGCTAAAGGATATTAATTCGTGCAGTCTGAAAATATGTCTAGTCAAAAAATACGTAACGCTTTTTCCTGACATTTTTGGACATTGTGGCATTGTATAAAGGTAATGAAGTTGAATACGAGATACAAAAATATGGGTGAAATATGGGTAAATGGTTTTCTTAAAGGTTAAAAGTAGCATAAACTAAAATAATAACTACTTTAACGACTACTTCAACCCAGTCACAATGAGTGTTCTTGACCTGCACCTTTATCCTTTGCATTGAATGAAGCCTTCGATTATATTATGTAATTGTGTACAGTACGAAATTCGAGGCACACATAGTAACATTAATAATTTTAACCCAACACCTCACTTTGAAATTTTACCAAAAAGTGCAGAAGCTAGAAAACTTTTGCATCGATTTATTGAATTTAATTTTCAATGAGCTGTTAGGAATATGCGAACATAGGTAAACGTAGAAAATATTCTAGTTTTACCCCAAAACGTAACCCAGATATTTTGTAAAAAATGCCCTGTTGTTCCTAGGAGGCTACAATTTTTGAAGCTGCCAGGAAAGTAAGTATGCAAAAGCTAGTAAAATTTGCATTAATATAATAAAATAAAAGTCGAATGTGCTGTAGTAATTTCGAGGCATACATGAGAAAATTTCTAGTTTTATGCCAACCACTTTCTATTCAATTTTCTAAAAAACTTCCTGTTGTTTGTAGCAGGCTACACATTTTGCATCGATGCAATAAAACCAATTTTTTAGGTGCTGTAGTGAATTTGAGTTAGAGGTAAGAACAATTCTAGTTTCAATACAACCCCTGACTTAAAAATTTTCTGAAAAATTTCCTCTTGTTCCTAGGAGGTTTCAAATTTTGAAGCCGCTAGGAAAGTAATTACGCAGAAGATAGTACAATTTTCATAATTCTTATAAAATAAAATTTTGATAGTAGTACATTTAAGGCGTATACTTAAGAAAATTCTAGTTTCAAACAAACTCGTAACTTTGAAGTTATTACAAAATTATCTGTTGTTCCTAGGAGGCTGCAAAAGTGGTTTGTGGAAGGGGGTGAGGGTGGTACTGATGCTCTTCGCCTGACTTATTTCAAATCGGATTGGTGCCACTTGTGTACTAATTGATGGCGATTTTTCTAGTAGTATTTGCTTCCATAGATGTGTTTCCAACATTTAATTGTATTTTATTGATGTCAAACTGCAACCAATAGGCTAGCAGTCAGTGTTCGAGTGAATTCAAAGAATTAGGAAAATCTATTGACTTCAAGTGGAATTAAAGCGAATGGAGAGGAACTTATGTATGTTCAGAAGAATTTATATAAATTGAAAAGAATTATAAGTATAATGGAAGAATTCGAAGAATCCAAAGAATTCAGAATAATTTTGTTTGGTTCTAAGAAATACAAAATAGTTCTAAATTATTTATTATACTTCTAAAGAATTTCAACCACTTTAGAAACAGTTGCGCAACCCAGTTATCACTCTAATATTTGTGTCGCTCAATGGAAAAGTGGCGTAAGTCCACATTTTTAACCCTTAATCACTTAAGACCGTCTACAGACGGTCATCACTAAAATCAAATTATTATTATATTAATATATTTATATTAATATAATTAATATTGATATTAATATTATAATATTATTATTAATATTATATTATATAATATTAATATTAATAAAATTAATATTAATATTATTAATTTATTATTATATTATCGATTGCGGGTGATTAAGGGTTACAAAACAATGTTAATATGTTTTTTAAAAATGACTTACGCCACTTTTACATTGAGCGACACATTTATAAGACGAAAACAGTTGACTTATTCACTGATCAATTTGGTTAATATTAACCAGTATCTACCTGAAAAACAATGAATTTTCCCCTTGAATTAACATGGAAAAAGCAGCCTCTTTGATGATCTACGATTAAAACGCGATAACATGTTACTTATTTTTCTGCGTTTCTGTCACTTATTCAGAATACAGAAAGAAAAGAATGAAAACAGCTCCACAACAAAAGTGCCAACTTAGAGTTAGAAAATGGCGTGTGAGTGCGCGCGCGCAGCAAAAACAATATTCTTTTTCAAAATTGCGAATAAGCTAACTGTCTAAAAAACCGGATCTGACACAAACATTTTCCTTTCGAATTCGGATTCAGTGAGTTAAGAACATGAGGGTATGGGAGTAGCGGGTAATTCGGCGCGCATAACAAATGTCAATCGGTAGAAAGAAAAATATATTCGATAATGTAATGGTAAGGAATGTAATACGTAGATCAATATATGAGCTTTGCTTCAATCTTATGAAAAATTTAATCTCTGTGAATTAAAATACTTAATTATTAAGTGATCCAAAAAATCCACGTGCGTCCACTTACCTTACCTGTCGGGTAATGCAGCGCGCACTATTTATTTTATCTGTTTTCAAATTAAACATAACTTACCTACAATCGAACGCATGATTTTAATGAAATCGGATATCTATACTCATTCTGAGTTGGAAAAAATAAATTGTAGGTTCTATTTCGGGAGTGATTAACATCCTGATCTATGAACTTGCAGCATTCAATGGTTTTACATTTTACAATTGAAATGGCCGTCCACGCCGCATTGCCCGCTTGTGAATAGTATTGAAATGAGATTTTTATTTGCAGATATTAACTAAATTCGTCAAATGTAGAAGGAACTGTTGTAAGAAATGGAAGTCATGTAAACCCTTAGGGGGCACATTATGAATAAAGAACTGAATTCACCTATTTGTGACACATGGCATCATTAGGAAAAGCCGGAAGATCAATGTTAATAAAGTTTAATTACACGTGGAGCAAAATATTATAAGCTTTAATGATTTTACCGCAACTGTCATAGTGGACGAGCATTTGTCTCAAAAAATAAGCATTTGTCTTAAATAAACTAATTTTTTCACTATTTGGTTTTGCATTCATAAATGCATACATTGATCCTATTCTCACTGGTTCATCATACGTATATTTTTCTAAAATTGACTAAGCCGCTTCACCCGCTTCTTCCCTATCATGAATGGGTTCCTAAAAAATACATAGTAATTTCTTCAGAAATTTTTAATCGTTAAAACAATTTTAATTTGTTTGAACATGGTTTTTTTCAGGTCTGTAGAAACTTTGTCGTAACAGAATATTTCACCTGATTCTTCTAGGTAAACTATATACTTCAACCAAACAAGTATTATTCAAATAAATGTGAAATTGTTTAAACTAATTATTTTACAGTTATCAATGACTAAAAGCTCATTACGTCTTGAAAATACATTTACTTCGGCGTCTTGCCTGATAAAATCAAATATTTATAGAAATTAAATTTGTTTGAATAATAAGAAATTAGTTTAAATTTACTGGTTACTTTCAAGTTATGGATTAGTAACTATGTGAGAAAAAGTGCATTAAATTAGATTGAAATGATTTCAAATATTGTCAAATTGACAACGTTTTGAATCTAAATGAATGTCGTTTTCTGCCGTTATCGTTTTGATTCATATGAAGCACAATTTTTTTCGTCTCACTTCAATCCTGTTCAATCTTATTATGCTTTCTGCAAATCAATAAATACATTTTAGTTCTGTTGGAGAGCGTAGAAACTGAAGTTGACCAAATTCGCAACACTTTGAAATCAACGAATGTCGTTTTATGCCATATTTGAAATCATTTTAATCCATGTCAGTGCACATTTTCTTACCTGGAATGATTCAAAAGAAAAATTTCAAAAAGCTTTAACGAACCTCAAAATTACGAAAACTTCAAATTTGTCAATTTAGGGTTATTATTTTGGGAACCATAAGAGTAAATTAAAATCATTGAACTTCAAAATTCATGACTGATAATCAAACATATTTTTTTCATATAACACACGAACTCCAATATAAGGCCAATTTCGGGGGTTGCATCGCAGTGGCCGTGGCACTAAATTGGTCGTTGGAAACGTAAACAGTCAGCGCCGTATGATTCACTTCTGTTGGATTTTTCTCCCGCTTTTGTCGCTCCCACTTACTGCTCCCCCGTACTGCCCGCTTTTATCGCTCGCTACTGGTGGCGACGCATTGTTGACACTGCTTTTGCGCTGAGAAACTGCGTGAGCCAGTAGTTCTAGGAAGAACTAAATCAGTCGGCCTTATATTGGAGTTCTTGTATACATGAATGAGAAACTTAATGGCCTTTGAGGCACGGGTTAATATTAACCGACATGGCCTAAATTTGGGAGAGCTGGTTTTTTTTTGGTATTCGAACAAAACTGGGGGTTGAGAGCAAAGAAATCTTTTAAAAAATACACCAAGTATGAATAATTACCACTCTAATGTACATATCGACTGATCTGTACAAAAAAGAAATAAGTTCGTGCAAATTTGTATAAAGAATCCGTTTAGAGTTTCTCTGTATATGAAAATAATTAATATTGAATATATTGACTATTGGATAGAATTGGCTGATATTGTACTATGGGACCGTTCCAGTATTACATAGACGATGACATCCCCTTTAAAGTACTACAGTTTTCCTTTTAGAGGATACAGACGAAGGCTGTATGTGTGCTGCTGAAGTTGTGTAAGACCGTGTTTCACCAGAAATTGCTGAATGAACTGCGATTAATCGTGGTGAAGAACCAGTCGCCACTTATCCAGGATCATCCCCAAATCATGGCTCAACATTTTCGAAAAAATAGTTTTTGGATTCCTGAGGTCTTCTTCTGTCACTCTCACTGGTAAAAGACGATTTTAAATAATTAACACTCGCATTCTTTCCACATTTTGAGGTGTTTCGGCCGTTGTTATAGCCTTCCAGAGCAAGGGTCACTTTCCACTGAAGTACGATCGCTTTTAAATTACTCTTTAATTTGAGTACCACTTAGGTCTCATCACTATACACTTTCCGAATCATAAAGATGGTTTCAGAATAAGAATGACCAAATTTCTGGCAAAATTTAATGCATACTCATTGTTTGGTGCATTCCGTCGTCCTGAAATGCAACGCGTATGTGGTTAGACGCTTACGCAACTGTATACGCTAGTCGACAAAACATTTACATGTCCATGGCGTGGCGCGACTTCTAAATATTGAAAGACTTTTTTTTGCAAAATCATTTTCTCGTCAAATGCGACCAATTACCGAGTAATTCCATTAACACTTCGAAAGTTTGTGCAAAATGAATCACCCACTGGTAACAGTCTTCCCTACAACAATGGTTGGTGACATTTTGAAATATTTTGAACGAAAGATAATATCGTGTAACAATAGTGAAGGATGAAAAAATGGTCAAGTATTGCCTTTCGGTAAAATATGCCGGATTAATGTTATCTTTCGGCATATTTTATCGTCAAAGCAATTTCTTTGTCGACGAGATTCTGAAGAATTGCAATGAATTTATAGTGAATTCCAAGGAATTATGGGCTAATTCTAAGAAGTTTACAAACGCATTTTAAAAACTCACGCTGGAATTTGAAAGAATTCCAAAAAATTTGTAATGAATTTCAAAAAATTCATCATTCATTCCAACAAGTTTAAAAATTCATATCCGGAAAATTATGCCAGAATATAAAATACGTAGTGTATACAGATAAGGCATTTTCTGCAATATTTAAATTTTGTAGTACGGAATTTTAGTGACTTTTCACAGAATAGTGATCTGTCACATCTCGAACCCCTTTTCTAGTCTCACTTTAAAAATACGCCTGTCAATGACTGATCACAGACGAGTGACCGTGAGGATTCGTGATTCGAATCTGAAGTGCTGCCATCTGCTAGAAAATTTGCAAATTAGTGATAAAGTGTATTATTATAGAAATATTGAAGTGATGAGCAATTCTTTAGTGTGCTTTTTGTGTGTAATATTCTTGATTATATGACACTTAGTGTGTATTTATAACTTAATATTCCTCATTTCATAATAAAATTGTAAAATATTGGGATAAAGTTCCAAATAGCTGAATTCTCCGATTTTCTTCAAACTCCGTATACTTATGTATTTTGACTCGCTGATTACGAATATGATAGTAAAAATTTGCGGCGATGCGATTTTCATGGTGAAACCATGAAAAAAACCATAAAAATCATATTTTTCCGTTTATCTGAGCCAAAACGCAAAATTTCGCAAAATCTTTCAAATAACAGTTGGAATAGAAGCTTCTAATGTGTCCCCTAAGGGTTTACATTTTTCTTGTATCTCTTCCCTATTCCTTTGCACATACCCCCACGCACTTTCTTGGTGGTGGGAGGGGGACCTACAGTTTAAGGTCGGTTCCGAACCACCAAGAGCAACACCCTTAAGTACTTAGAGAACCTTTTTCTCTAGAGGTACCGGTCCCACGACTCTCCGGAGATGAACAACTCCCTGGCTAGGCAAGTGTTAACCGCATGGGCCACCGAGGCTCTTCTAGAGTGCGAGGCGGGAATCGAACCCGCAAGCCGACGGAGTGGGTCTAAAGCCTACGCCTTAACCCCCACGACCATCGTCCCACTCTCAAATAACAGTTATAGATCTCATTGAGATACATATTTTTTGTTTCAAACCTTTTTTCTACGAGTGACAGTTTCCGAGAAAATTAGTGATACATCTGATGAAATGTAACAGATTTCCGTCCAATAAGTCCCAACATTATTTCTGTAAACAGTCACAGTGGTGCCTTTCCGCCCCCCCCCCCCCCCACGAGACGTTGGAAAGGGGTAGGGTTTTGAGCAACATTATTTCTGTGACTTAAGTAAGGAAAGACCTGACGGTTAGATGTATCACTAATTTCCGCGAAAACTATCACTCGCAGAGAAAAATGTTTGAAACAAAAAATGTATAACTCAATGAGATCTACAACTTTTGTTTGAAATATTTGGCAATATTGTGCGTCTTGGCTTAGTTAAACGCAAAAGTCCATGATTCTTATGAGTTTTCCATGAAAATCGATGTATCACTAATTTTCTCGAAAACTATCACTCGTAGAAAAAAATGATTGCAACAAAAAATGTGTATCTCGATGAGATCTATAACTTTTGTTTGAACGATTTTGCGAAATTTTGCGTATTGGCATTTGCGGAAATAAACGGAAAAAACCATGATTTTAATGGTTTTTTATGGTTTCACCATGAAAATCGCCTTGTTGCCAATTTTCACTATCATATTCGTAATCAGCGAGGCAAAATACATAAGTATACGGAGTTTCGAGGAAATCGGAGAATTTAGCTATTCGGAACTGCACCCAAATATTGTACTATTTTTCCAAAGTAGCAAAAAATATTATCCGAAAAGAAAGTTCTATATTGACACAAAAATTTGCCGGACTAGAAACTTCAAATACGGCAAAATTTGCTGGTGCTTAATACTCGACTTATAAAAAAAGGTCATATTTGGGACACATCTGTCATAAATAATGACATTAAGATGAAAATAATCAAGGTTAAATAGGTGCTTTGGTAATTTTCTTCTGGAGAAGGGTTTGTGATTTGACCCTAGGAGGAATTTAGAATCCCTTTTTGTCCACCTACATACAATTCTGCGATTCCTCTGGATCTAATGTGGTAAGGTACTCCACATTTCGGTAGAGAGGGGAGTAAAGGAAAAGGGAGTCCCCTAAATGGTAAATGCCTGTTTTTGACAATAGCAGAACTAGGTATAAAGTTAGAGCACAAGGCCGGATACTTTCCGGACATACCTCGAAGGTCACACGAATAGGAAACGAGGGGGTCAGTTGCAGAATGACGCTCATGCTAGAGTTGCATACACTTACTACAGAAAACGTTTGACGGTAAGGAGTGCAAATAAACATTGTGCAAAAAAAGTGTGACATAATACTTGAACGGCCCATTACGTATTGCAGAATGGTCTGCTTTCTTATTTAATTGCGAAAAATAGAATGATCAAAAAGTAGACTTGATTCAAAATACAGAGAAACTCAAACTTGATTTTTGGGACTATTGGCTCCCAAAAATTAATATTGCACGAGTAAATATTTTATATAAATACCCAGAAATTACATCATACTTAATCGTGCACTTGATCTAAATTTAAAAATTGGGATGTACTCTTGATTTTATATGATTTAAAATTGATTTGAAAATGTTCATTTTGCTAAAAAAAATATCAACCTTGACAATAATTTTTTTTCGACTCCTCCACTAAAACAATTTTAATGTAGGCTAATTCGACGCGAAATTTTCTAATGTTTTACATGTTTCTAATTACAGATTTGAAGATTCAGTTTTTGCACAGATGTTCGTCTTTGAAGCGAAGTATGAATTTTGAAAAATTTGCAGGAAATGTACCCAAACTTTCTTTCGGTAGTGCACCTGAACTTTATTCTATATTGCATGGAGCTTGTGATATTTAAAAGTCAACCATAAGCCAAAATTAAAGGAACGATCGTCCTCGTAGTGTAGTTATATTGCATGTAATCTCGGTTCCCTGGGAATCAGAAGCATATCGACATTCAGCATGTGTCCGTTCCTTTTGAAACTGGCCAGATCTGTCGCAGTCACGTGCGGGCAGTCCTGATGACAGTCCCGGTGGACCGGCGACCTGCCAATCACGGCTCAGGGGTTTTCCTCGTCCCTAATTCTACCGGACGACGGAGGATGTGTCTCGATGAACTACGAAGTATAACCTATGATCTTTTTCCTACATGTATTTTCGTCACTTGTCTACACCACTCGAGCCATGCATACACAATATATGTTCATTGTGTACATACGTGTAACGGTCATTTACATAATTTCCTGCCCGGGTCACGTATAAAGAAAGCGTGTGTTGCGTGCACGTGCTCTGTACGTGCACGAATGTCCGACTACATGCGTCTTGCCGCTCACTCACGTACAAGGAGGAAATTAGATTCCAAATCTCGGCGGTGCATCATCTCCGAAAACATTGGTAGGTTGTGCGGAATTCCACTGGTAACCAAAATTGACTACGTAATATCCATTAAAATTTAAGACCGCAAAGGATATACTCCGGAGAGGAGCTAACCACTTCTCTAATTGGGTGAAAATCCTTTGAAGAAATGTAAGGAAATTTCTGAAGTTTATCAACATAAACGCATGAACTGCGTTTAGATTTTAAAGTTAATATAATCGAAGAAATTAATTTATTATATTATTACATTCTCATTTCCATTTTTTTGCGCATCTACTTTGCGATTGATTTGTGGGATGTATATAGGAAAATTCTGTACAAAAATCTCGGAAATAATCCGCCAAGCCCTCAAGAGTTGAAAAACCCTCAGTCTTTTAGAGGCTCAAAAAATTGGATTGTTAACTTTCTCGCACAATTAATTCTTCTTTACCAGAGATGTCAAGAGATTTTAAATGATTTCGAGCCAATTTAAGAGAACTAAATTCTAGGATATTGAACAGGAGTCATAGAAAAGCCAGAGAATTCAGAGGAAATTAAGAGAATTTAGGAGAATTAACACTAGAAGGACGGGCGGTGTCCTCACGACACCTTGCGTTTTAAAAACGCTGTGGTCTCTTCGACCCTGACTTTTCCTAAAGTTGGCTAAAGTATACATTTCCGATGTTTCACATCGATATCGATTTTTGAACCGGCGATATTGAACCAGCTACCTAGAAGGACGGACGGTGTCCTCAGGACACCTTGCGTTTTAAAAACGCTGTAGTTCGCATTTGAGTAAAAATTTCGGTCTCTTCGACCCTGACATTTCCTAAAGTTGGCTAAAATACACATTCCCGAAGTTTCACATCGATATCGATTTTTGAACCGGTGATATGGAACCATCTACCTCAAGAGCAACGAAAGCGAGCCGTCCTTTGGACGTCCACAATGGCGCTTTGAAAAAACTGTATTGTTTTTGTTCACTTTGCTCCAAAGTTTTACTGTTTCGATGTTTCTAAGGTTCATTTGCTGAAAATATGACATTTACAGAAATTCATTATCTTGGATGTTTATTGTTCTTGACTCTCCACTTACTTTTATAGATGACTGTACTTGCTAATTTGTATTGATACCGTGAAAATAATGTACGCATGTAACGTTTCTCTTCTGATTTTGTTCTGTGTTCTTAAATACAAATAAATAACGCAAAAATTCACTTTTTGTTGATTTTCTTCGTACGTGCATCCTTTTTGACTATGACTGTACCCACGCTATCACTAGTCATGTGACCAGAAATCCACACGGTGAACGAGAAAGTATCAATACCATTAGCGGAATTCCGAAATCCACATATTCGGTCACGATTTGGTCACTAGACGCCCCGGTGTCCCGAGGACACCGACCGTCCTTCTAGGAGGGGTCCAGACCCCAGTCTTTCTAGTGTTAAAGATGATTCAAGCTAATGTAAGGAAATACAAGCGCACTCAAGGTAATTCAAGGTAATTTATTGTGATTTTAGTAAATTTCCGTATATTGAAAAAAAAGAGAATTGGAGAATACTCAAATTCAAGTTAAATTAAGGTTATTCAAGAGAATTGAACAGAATTCGCTTTAATTAAGAGAAGTCTAATGAATTCAATAGAATTTAGATGAAATCAAGCAAATTCTAGAGAATTCTAGCAAATTCAGTGTACTTCAGAGGAATTTAAGTGAATTCAAGGACATTCGGTGTAGTTCAAGCGAATTTGAGGTAATTTCAATCTTTTTCTATAGATTTCAGAGAATTTTAAAGAATTCGATAAAATAACAGCTATATCAATAGAATTCGAGCACAATGTATTATTCATTTTAGAGAAGTATAAACCTTCAATTTTTTATTGTTAATATCTAATCACTCACTTGACGTTTTTATAAATTCACAATGGCCAAAATATGGCCAACATATGGCCAACGGCCATACCACGCTGGAAACACCAGTTCCCGTTAGATCACTGAAGTTAAGCAGTGTTGGGCGCGGTTAGTACTTGGATGGGTGACCGTTCGGGATAATACTACTGCGTTGCTGTTAGCGGGTCGTGGGCGTGGTGAGCCCACACTTGTAGTTATTTACTACAAGAAACTATCCACTTAGAAACACTATCCGAATCGGGTAGTGTCACGCCTACCCCTAGAGGCTCGCCGAAAGGGAAAAATGGTATATATATATATATATACGCATCTGGATTCAGGAAAACATTTCAATTTACAATGACTTGAAGTTGGGTGAATATCGTAATCGCGATTCTGGGACTATAAAGATTTTTTGAGATTTTTCTACGGGTGTGCAACACAATGAGGAAAAGCTGAAGATTAAAATCGAAAAATTACAAATCGAAAAATTACAGTTTATGGATGGTGCATTAATAAAAAGGTAATATCTAGCTGAGTACATTCTAAAAAAAACGTAATTTGCTTACGCTGTGTAATCATTGTTCTGCAACACGGTGGTTTTTAAAAAAGTTAAATGATATTTTCAGGTACCCCAAAGTTATGAATAGGAGATTGTTTTGAATGCTTCTGGGAAACCATTTTTGATGAAATAAAAATATTTCCCTGAGCAGATTTTTTTTTGCCTGGAAAAACCTATTTGAAATACTAAAAAGCAGTAAAATACTATTTTCAAGTTAATAATACCATGTAATTACGTTCATATAAAGGAGTTATATGTAAATTAGAATTACTAACCAGAATTCAATCAATAAATAAACGAAAGAAACTATTTTTTGAAATTTATATCAATATATTTATGAATATTTCATCAAAAAATTCGTATACATAATGTTCAAGTTTCAATATTAATCTCTTTTTAAAAACTATAGTAAGTATAATATACATGGTATTTTTATGTTACTGTAGAATACATAATGTGTATTATACAATGTACAATAATATATAATAGCTATATAATAATTGTATTATAATTAAACGTGCCTACTGCTGTACTCGCGTACACTGTATAAAAAAAGTATTATTTTAGGGGTAATTTCGCGTATTAAATTAGACTCAGAAAAAACAGTCTCGAGCGGTACTAAAATGAGACCGCTGGTGGGAACCCAGATTCATTTGTTTTACATTGAAAATAACAGTATGAAGTTCTCCTATTCAAAAACAGGACACCTAAAAAATGATACCGTAAAAAAAGAGATCTCTAGTTTTTACAGTGTACAGCTTTAAGTAAACGTTCTGCGTAGTTAGAATTTGACTTTTTCACTTTATATTTTTTCCATATTTTTTTAAAGTCTGCATGAGAAGATTCTACGGCTTGTTCCGAGCAAAATCCTAAGCATTAAAATATTATGTATATTATACTTACTATAGTTTTTATATGAAATTAATATTGAAACCTGAACATTATGTAAACGAATTTTTTGATGAAATATTCATAAATACATTGATATAAATTTCAAAAAATCGCTTCCTTTGTTTATTTGTTGATTAAATTCTCGTTAGTCATTCTAATTTACATATAACTCCTTTATATGAACGTAATTACATGGTATTATTAACTTGAAATTAGTATTTTACTGCTTTTTAGTATTTCAAATAGGTTTTTCCAGGCAAAAAAAAAATCCGCTCAGGGAAATATTTTAATTTCATTAAAAATGGTTCCCCAGAGGCGTGCAAAACAATCTCCTATTCATAACTTTGGGGTACCTGAAAATAGCATTTAACTTTTTTAAAAGCTCAAGAACCTGACGGGTAGGCAAGGAATTTGGGTCGAATTTGAATTTAGCAAGAGAAAGTACAGCGGAAACGACACGTTTCGTTTCTTGGACACATATGCAGAAAAAAATTCAGTTAAACTTACAGGATTTTCAGTTAAAATAGGGACATCATACATTTTCTGTAAAGAGTACTGAATTTTCTGCAGAGTTTGCAGAATTTTCAGTTGTTTGATGAATTTACGGTTATTTTCTGTAATATTTTCTGAACTTTTCTATCAAATTGGCAACTTTGAATTGTAAAATCTTGTCAAAAAGTCTGTAAATGTTACAGAAAGTATCCGTAAATTTGTGAAATTACTGAAAATTCAGTAAACTCTGCAGAAAGTTTGGTGAGCATAATAGGAAAGCTATATGCTGTCCCTATTTCAACTGAAAATCATGTAACTTTAGCAGACTAATTTTTCTCCTGCTGACCAGTAGTGTTATCATCAATATTTGACAAACCGCCCTATAGAAGCAATATACATGTAATATTTCACTCATGATTGCCAGAAAAAGTGTGTTGTTAGTTGAGCTTCGTATTTGATTCTATTTAACCTTGGCAAACGAAACCTTTATTGGTAGGATAATTGAAGCTTCCATCATCGTCGGAACGATTTGGAGAGTCGTTCCCTCCTCTCTCATTTGGAGAAATGAAAACGAGGAATGATGAACTAGAAAGCCCGCAGTTGTACTGCGGGTAGGTATTGGAGGGCCTACGCAAATTCGTAATGCAAATAGCTGGCGATTATCGTGTGCAGCGGACCCGATAATTCCATCGCGTTGGCTCGTGACGCCGCACCGTAGATCCAAGAGCATTGCTCGTCGCCAAAGGTGGAAACTGCGATCAACGAGAGAAACTGTAGCAAAGCAACCTTCAAAGTAGCAAGGAACTACGGAATCGTTCGTGCGTGCGAGGGTCTTGGAGGTCGTGGGACTGCTTCGAGTTGAATCATCATACCCTGGTAGTCGGCCAATTGGTAATCGTTATTACAGATCTCGGATGTCCGTATTGGATGTAAGCGATGAAGGACATGAATTCTAAGATTTGTCCTAAATTATTGAGTAGTTTCGCACAAAGTAAAAGAGCGATGATTGTGGTTATCGTTGTCACGAAGATAGCAGACACCGACAACTCATGTCAAACTAAACGTCGAGAACTTGTCCTCTCCGGTGCGATGGGAAGGTGCCAAATTCTTTGAGATGCTATGCAGTTGCTTGAAAGCTGAAAGCTGCTGTGCTGTATATTTATGCTATTGCCAATCCAGATTTCCCCATTGTGCGCACATCCCAGACAAGGTGTAACAGAAATAAATGGTCACACGTGATTATGAGTAATAAAAATACAGTTCCTGATATTGGGGCAGGCTCTGGTCAAAATCTAATCTGACATCGTTCTTTGTAGTCCATGGCACATTTTTTCATGATAAGCGATTCTTAATTTGTCTAATATTATAGTTCTTCTATAGTTGGTTGTTTGTTTTCAATTGTTAAACCGCTTCACTATTTCGAGGCTTGGGAATTGACCGAGTCGAAATTTAGGCCCTACTTTGAACCTATAACTCCAACCTTAGCAGGCGCTGGAGCAGCAAATTACGTTAAAAAGAAGCAGCGATTTAATTCAATTTAGACCCTACTTTGACGCTAAAAATGTCCGAAATCGGCCGTTTTTACACGTTTAGCGTCAAAGTAGAGTCTAAATTAGAACCTACATTGGTGCTCCAGCCCCTACACTGGCAACAATAATAATAATAATAATAAAAATAATAATGGCGGAATTTCGGTAATGGTTATACATTCTTATTTCGTGTTCCCTTCTCTGCAGAAATACATTTACTATCGCAACTGTACCTCAGGAACTTAATATTGAAACAAAACTCATGAAGTATACAATTCTTTGTTTGAAGTGTTTTTTATCATATAATTTGAAAACTTATTTGTCGAATATCGTTGACCATCACTCCAGTTTAGTGGAAAGATTCCTCAAGAGAATGAAACCGATTTTGGACTACTTTCGATGATAGCATTCGATAACTTGAGGCTCAAATAGAAACTTTAGTTTCGGTTTTGTAAGAAAATTAATATTTGTAGAAAGAATTCTTTCCTTTTTGCTAACAGATACTTTATTACTGCTAATATCGTGAAACTGACCAATTCACACAGTCGCAAACCAATCCAGTTTTTAAAATCTTAATCTGCAAATGACAGATACGCAGTTCACAGAGTCGCCTCTTCGATGGGTTCTTGTTTCCTGGGTGTAGCTTCTAAATATTCAAAGTAGGACCTATAGTTTCAAACAGAGTCAAAGGAGGCTCTAATGTTTCATTCTCTAGGAGTAGAAACCTCAAAGTAGGGGCTATAGGTTTAAATAGCGTCAAAGTAGGTTCTAATGAGGAGCTGCAGTTTCAAAGTAGGGTCTAAATTTCGACTCTGGCATGTCCTTCTAGTTTTGAAATAATTGTAGCTACAAGGGAAAATTTTTCAATAGAATACTTTTCTTATAAAAAGCCACTCAACTTTAGTGTGAGACATACAATTTGGTGCAGAATGATGGTGTGAATAAAGAAATAATGTCAGCAAAAATAAACATTTCCACGAGTAATATAATACTTCCAAATGATTGCAGTTGAGGAATAATTGATCATTCACTCGATTAGGCGATGAATGACGCACCGTTATTGGTGTAATTGAAATTCCGAGGTACAGAGGAGAATTACTAACGCTTCCTGGAAAATCCTGTGGTATACCAAGATTGCATATTTGGCACAATGTAGGTAATTTAATTATCTAAAAGCATAGACGTTTATATTTTATTATTGATGTTTGTTATTCCAAAGATAGAAGATATGGATAACCGCAATCCACGTCAAATATTATCATGTACGCAGGTTATTAAAAAAATAGTTTTTTGTCGAAGTTGGATAAAAACTCTTCAGACAATTAACAACTGTATTAAATCTCGTGAGTATTAATTATCACCTATATTGGCAGGATTCCCATACAGTTTACGACAAGAATGATCTTCAGGGTTCATTACGTAAAGAATATCAGATGATTAAAAGTAGTAGTATATTAGTCGTAGAAAAAGTTTTTTCCATACAGTATTTTTTCGAAGTATGAGATTGCCAAAGTTTTAAGTAGATCAATCCATTATCTGTCAGCCACGTTGAAAATAGAGAGATCCATCAGCTGCATTACAAATTGGATTCTATAACTAATGTTACATTGCCTTATAATATCATTATTTAAAATGATTACAATGCATTTGTTATATTTTCCATTTATTTAAAAAACGATTTGATATAATAGAAAATTGATCGAACACAAACAATTTTTCAAGAAGAAATGGACTTAAGTATGCAGACCTTCAAAGTAGGAGACTCACAATAAAAAAAATGGTATAACATATACAGACCAGGCCAATTGAATCCTGCTCTACAACAGTGCAGTATGTCGTTTTTCAGAAATTACTTGTTTTCTTATGAATTAAAATTTATTTCTTATTCATTCTTTAAATATGTTATTATAACTATTGTATGATTGACATTTTACTTGTTATATTTTTATAATTATTGTACATAGATTGAAAAATGATCAATATAATTGAACTAATGTATATGGGTCTATATCATGTATTATGCAATAATATGTTATAGAAAATCACGTACACACATGCAAATTATTCATGCTGCATGATTGAAGAAAACTTCACTGTCAGCAATTCATTAACATATCGAATGTATTATATTCTTCTTGCTTGGTTTGTGTCAGACAGGAGTGAGTACTCAAGTAGAAATCCTTGGGATTTGCCACCCAGTGCCTCACAGTGAAAACAGTGTGTATAGGTAAGACCAACACTTAATTTAGCATTATCTTTGAAATAACACGAGTGCGAATAATACGTTAGGCAGTATACAAATTCCCCACAATCTAAGAAAGACCTGGAGATTAATTTCAAGTATTTTTGAAAATATTTTAAACATTTTGAAAATATTTTTCATTTTTATTGTAAAAAGAAAAATTAATTTTACACGAGAATAATTTTTTTAAAGAAAAATACTAACAAATTGATGATAAAATAATCGGTGACCTTAAGAATAAATTTGAAAATAGGAAGTGATTAAAGAGAATAAATAGATCAGGCATTTCACTTTAATTTTTGGATCGTATTTTTATAGTGTATTTGACACAGTTATTTTTCAGAAATCCATATAGTGAAAAAATGTTTCGTCCTATGCGATCTCGTTGATTAGCTTAAAGTTTCCCATTCAACTGGCACTTCCGGTATTCTTCACGAACAAAGGAGAATCCGTCCACATTTAGGAGTGGATATAAGATTTGGCAAAGGAGGCTTTTGAAAGGCAAAGAAAGCACATTACAACTTACAGAGGCAAAAGTGTCGAAAATATGTGTCAGAGAGAAAAATTTTGTTCTTTTCGATAATAAAATACTCATTTATTTTTAAACAGGTTTTTATGATTGCTACAGAAATTATTAACAATGTCGTGCTATTAAAATAAAGAATTAGTTTGTAAATAGTTTTTTTATAGATGGGCAGTATGAAACATTCTTAAATTAACTTTTAATTGGGGAGGACAGCCCCTCATGTCCCTTTTCACCCCCTCCCCCCTTGAGTCTGGCGTTGAACTTAGGCCTGTAAAACATCAGAACCTTTGAAACCAGGGAGGAAGGAACTCGTATCCAGGATATCAACCAACTTCCAGCCTGTCCCTATCGCAAGTGTGCACTGCAGTTTTCGGTTGCCGAAAGAGGTTAATAATAAGTAGTGCAGGCGATCGTGGTCGGCCAAAAGAAGAAAGATATACAGACACACGGGCACGACCTGCAAGAAAGCTGGCAGGAAGGACGGATGGACGGAAGGAAGGAAAGAAGGACAGGATAGGAACGGTCTCGCGAGCAGGCGAGCAGGCGAACAGGCCGTTGTCGGAGGCGGGCCGATCGGTCGTCCCGTAACACCGCTGCGGCGGGCTGTGATCGCGCAGGCGCTTGAACCCCTTCCCCTCTACTGCGTCCCCCGCCCCGCATCAAGAGCGCAGTGTCGCGTCGAACCTCTCGCAGAGCGCGTCGCACGTTTACCGGCCGCTGCCCGTCATCAGTAGTCGCCGTACAACGCGCAGCCACGTAACCTCTCACCTTCCTTAGTTTTTAGTAGTCAGTAGTAGGGGAGCTCGAGATATTTGACTTGTTGTCCACGCCGTCGTCAACGTCATCATTGTCATCATCATCTTCATACTTCATAACCTCATCTTCGTCGTCGTCTCCGTCGTTAGTCTCGATTCGCCGCAGATTCGAGCACTCGGTTGTGCTTCGAAAGCCGTGTGCTAGACTCGCTCGTGCCGCAGCACCGCGAGTTTCCGAGCCGTCGCACCCCGGCTTGGCCCGGCGAACAGAAACAGAGCAACGATAGGTGTAAGGAGCGAGAGTCGACGTGCTAGGAGCGCGAAAACCACAACCAGGAACTTACTGTCTGTTTTGTCATCGCGGCGCAAAGTCTATACCGGAAGAACCGGTACAACTCTCACTTAAGTCGCGCCCTTAGGTTCCAGTCAAGGAGACAGTGTCCACGAGTCGCGTGTCCGGTGCTGACATGGAACCGCAAACACAGGAGATCGTGGCCAGCGGGTCACCTGCTGAGGTGCCCAACGACCCAGGGTACGACATGGATCACAATCACTCATCAGTGAGAGAGTAAACCACCCAGTTTACTCTCTGGATACCGTTATGTTACCCTCATTCCACGACCACCATTGCCAACAACATGCACCACCCGTAAATGTAAACAGTGTACAACGAAGAAATTGTGCCATCCTGTGTTTTTATGTTGATGTTCTCATCTCTTATGTTTAAGTTCTGATCTCTTGAGTTCCGATTTCTTATTAACCGGTGCTGCCATTTTGCTAATGCTTCTTATGTTTACCTCGATCCCTCTTCTACCGGGATCACTTTCTGCCCGTCTGCTACTCTCAAATTTTCCCGCCGTACTTGTCACGTGTTTGATCTCGAGTCATCGATCGAATATTTCGATATTTCACATAATACGAAAAAAGCACGTCAGATATTTCAGAAATTGCCCGAGAAAGGAAGTAGGGTAGCAGGAGATAGAACGGGATTCAAACGGGTTCGCCGTCACGTGGTCGATAACTCCGCGTCAGTTACGAACCACGTGGGAAGAGGACCTGACCTCACCCTACGCTCTAGAAAAATGCTTCCTCCTGAATCGGTCGCAACTTCTCCATTTGTGAATGAGAAACTTCAGTTGGATGATTAACCAAGAAATTTTTTAATTTTAACGTGGGATTTCTAGAGCAATTTTCATTAATGATCGGAGCGCATAAGTATACATTTGCACGTGAACACCTTCATCCTGAAAATAAATAATCGTTTCCCGTAATTATTGATTTTTAATGAATTCCATAACACATGAATGAACCATTTTTTCTGGGTGATTGAAACACTCCCCAAGGAAAATGAGACGGTAGGTTTCTTAGTTGACATAGGCTTTGTTCAATATCATATTTGATTAGATATCTTCCAATGTTGATTAGATATCATCCAATTTTGATTAGGCATCTTCAATTCTAAAACGCCGTATGAGCCATTAGGCCATCAATATATCAATGCACGAACCTAAAATTAATTAGCTTTGGATTATTTTAAACCGCAGTACAAACAATGAATTAATATTACTTGTCAAAAAATTAGGGCTACAAAAAACATTGAATTCTTGATAAGAAACTTAGATTTAAAACACCATGAAATTAAGGGTATTTTTTGCGATACATACTAGCATGCTATCTGCTTGAGTTCCCTACCCTATAACTCAGTCCACTTATTACAAGTGTACTAATAGTTGCTGTCACTACTGATAATACATATGTACTAATATATTTTTCTGCCTTATCAAGCAAAGTAGACATACCTAGTTTATAGCCAATTCAACTGTTAAACGCCTTCTTATTCGTCTAATCCTCTTATTCGACAGTTTAGCAATTTTGGAATCATAATTAATCTTAATATCCAAATCTTGAAACCCAGTTGATGTACATTCACGCGGAAGGGACAAGTTTGCCGAATTGATCTGTGCTAAGAATGTTAGAATACCGGCAGTGAACGCTGGTCGGAAAATCGATGTTCCACCACGTTACTCCTCATTACACAGGAATGTTATCGCGATGTTGCATCTAATCTGATCATACGTGTGGTTATAATAACTTCAATGAGCGTTTAGTGTGCGAAAATTGCCGATTGTCATTTCGTAACAGTATCGAGGAAGTATTTCTAGAGATAATGAAATATTCGCGGGATCCCAGTAACTTTTTTGTTATTATTGCGACGGATATTGTAAATCGTTTGATCGGCAGAAGTAATATCGCGTCCGAGGCTTGAAAAGCGCGGTATCAATGCTCGAGGTCGAACACAGAAATACCTTTCATTGGGAAAGAGAGAGCGAAATAGATTTGAAACCAAGTCACCGAAGTTTTAAAGTGGTTCGTTATCGATAAACTGGAGTGGCAGACCCGCATCGAGTGCTCGTCCCGCTTGAACTCGAGCGATCGGGGATTAGTAAGATTGCTTCGTGATCGATTTTAAGTGAGTCCTGGCAACGAGGAAAATGGAAAATTTCATTTTTCGGGCAAGAGAAAGAGAAAGGAAGAAAGCAGCTTCCCTGGAGTTGAAATAATCGGGAAGTTTAAATGATCGGAAAGTTGATGTATTTTTTCAGTTTCGGTGATATCTTCTGTTTTCATCATTACACGTGCCGTAATAATTAACGGTTTTTATTTGTTCGGGAGTTCAGTTGTTGGTTGATGTGTGGTGACACCTGTCGTCGAGGAAGGGAGACTGTCCAGGGGGTTCGTGAAACCGGAAGTTACCCTCTGCTGGCAGTTCTCCAATTCTCCACTTCCTTCGCTTGTTCCACTTCTTCTATAAACCATTCGACGACAGGCGATGACGATGCTGATGGATTCATCTTTCTTTTCTAGGAAAATGTTCATCGGTGGATTATCTTGGCAAACTAGTCCAGGTAAGACATCTTTGTTAAACAACCATTGATTCAGTCTTAAGTCATTGCTTCTTGATCTAGACATTTTTTATTTACTAGACAGATTGACAGAAATAAAAGAATTAATAAAGATAAACATAAACCAGATGAAACCATTAATTTTTCAAGGGGCCTTCATGTTTTTAATATCACCCAGGAAATACAAGTAGATTAAGTATTGATTCAAGTATAGTTTCCTAAAGAAAATTCAAGCAATTTTAGTGAAGTTTATTGCTGCGTTTATTCTATACCTATTCATTGTTTTCACTGATGGCCTTTTTATGCTTCCATTACATTTAGGAGATTCAACTGGAGAACCTAGAAAGTGCTTTTCAAATATAACATTTTATTTTGTGAATATGTGGAAATTGTACAGACACTGTGGGTGAACATTCATCTACGAAATTGAATGAATTAAATAGATACTATGGAGATTCATTTCGAAATGTTGCCCATCAAAAATTATCTTCTTCTGGCCCAGTGCTCTGTTGATGCTGAATTACTTTTCCGTTTTTAACCAATTATGAAGGAACTGGATACGATAGAACCATAGTCAAAAAGTGGAAGAATAAAACACCCTACAAGAAGAATCCGAATTGAGATTTGTGTAGGTGGTCCTTGCTTCTGTTTAATTGTTGAAGAATTCATATATTTTTTCTCGAAGTCTCCATAACCTTTAAAGTGAAAAACACTTTCCATTCAGTCTGACGGTTCACATGTACTGTTCATTACCCTTGGTGTTATTATGAATATGATAACGAAGTATTAGTTAGAAATCAATATCTACCAACTAAATGAAACAAGTTGAATTCCAAAGTGAATTGCACATTAAGGGAAGCTTTCTATATTTACTAAATTAACCTTAACTCCAGAGTACCTAATATGTATTTCAGATGATTCGTGTAGCCCAAAAATCAATGTCATAAATCAATCATAAAATTTAACATAGCGTTTGCTGCATTGCGCTTCATAATCGACTTAGAACAGATGTTAAAATCGTTATTAACTGTCATAGATGTTTTGCCTTCGTGGTGTTAGCGATAATAGCGTTATTCGGCAGGATGGTGGTTTACGTAATTTCCAGGTAAAGGACAATAACAACCTGCTGTCCTGTAGCACGTGCTTTCTAATCGGATTGACCATGACGGTCCAGTATGTCGAATAACTTCAACTGATCCGTACACTAATCTTAATCCAGTGGCCACATTAGTTTGTGTGTTTTCCTAGTAACATTTAGGGTCCTAAAGTCTTGAGAAACTGTAGGGAAATCAAAAAGGGGATTACTGAGGTGATAAACATTCACGTGTAGTATATTACTGTCCATAAAGGTTTTAATTTTTGTAAAAGTAAATACATTTTCTATGGAATTAGGTAGCAGATGTATAACTGAATTTTTGATTTGCTGAAAGACTTTATTTAAAAGGGTAGTTTTTTAACAACTAAGTAGAATATTTTAGAAAACACGAATATGAATTCATGTAAATAAAATTCGGTTTCTTGATCTATTGGCACGTCTCTTTGTCTGTTATTCTCACCACGTCTTTGGAGCCACCCACGTGGGTGGTTCCGGAGATTTTTCAGAGTTGAAGGCAGAAGCGTAAGGTGAGATTTCTGGATCATTCGTGACGCCTGAGAAAAACGTGAAAGTGAACTGCTATTGATTTTTCTGTGCGACTATCATTGGATCGTATCAGAAGGAAGTGATTCCAAGTGATGGCTCTCTTTGGGTTCATTGGGCACGTTGCTACGTGAATTTACGCCTGCGCGAGAGAACGTCTTGATCCCTGCCCTCTCCAACAAAAAGTGGATTCTTGAACGCCAACGAAAGTGGTAGTTCAAGTTTACGTGTGTGTAATTGTGCACCCTAGCCTGTATTTACCGCGCCTGTGTTGATAGAGTATATATGAGATATCTTCTGGAGAATCTATCTTTGCTTTTGATGTAAATGCCTTTGCAGGTTCTATATTAATGGACCAATTTGCTAATTACTATTCTGATGGTAATTGTCTTCATTACAAGTATGCTGATTATTTTCATGATAATTCTACTAATGTTTTGCGTATGCACTATCTTTGATATTGATTGTTATCTATCGCTTTGTACTAGGTCAGAATTCTCTTTCGATTAATTCACTTTCTAAGCTTAGAGGAAGAGAGATTAGTCACTGGAATAGCCTGATTAGAAACGACATTTGGTAGTGCTATTAACATTCGTAGTAATGAAATATATCACTGTGCTTGACACTAATGACTATGCGAATTGATTAATGTATTTGATGTAAATACAACTTGTAATCTACGAATATAGAGACGCGGTTGTAAGGTTCATTCAATTTTCTGATTGAACATGACGTTGATAAGATCAACGATTAAAGTACAACGAAAAATATACTTTTCATTCCGCATGCCTACTCACTTAGTGTGGGTGGTTCTCATTACCTCGAGTTTAGTTACTGCAATTAAATTTCCCTCTTCATCAGTCTGAATGAATTCTCCAGTTCAGAAGACCATACTTCACAGTTGTGTCAAGTCCGAAGCTAATTCAAATTGTTTATTTATAATTATGGGTTTTATATTCTTATGCGTAATATTAAAGGATGAGCATTTTAGTGAGGTGGGGAGAATGGAAGCGCCTGTTGTAAAATAAGAAGAGCGATGAAGTCGGCGTAGGCTCATTAGCGTTATTTGCTGTCGTTACATAAGTCATTCTCTCTCTCTCCCACTCTCGTCTCTGTCCGTCCCACAGCAATCAAGCAGCAGCAAGTTCGAGCGAAACTATCGTGGAAAATGAGAGAGACTGGCTATACTTACGAGTGTTTCCTCTGTTCGATTTGCCTATTAAAGATGGTGCGTGCAAGAAAACATAGGTCAGTCGTTCACCATCACAAGTAGTGCTTAATAGTAGCATGTTAAAGCTCAAAATCGATCGACCAGCTTATGGTAAGCAATGGAAATACGGGAAGAGCCTAGCCACAATGTTCCCATTGTTGGAGATTAAACGAGGTCGTGTCTCTACTCTGCGTCACGCTCTATAGCCACGGCTACTCCTCATCTACGATCAGGTTATAGCTTTATTCTACGAGTACATGTTTCTTCATTTACATGTCCATTGATTTACTTGTTTCATTCCTTATGCGTTCATTGATTAGTTTCTTACTGGGTATCTTACTTTCATACAAATACATATCCATATATTCCGTGAGGCGACCTTCTTGTTACAACATTTTTGCAATTTTTTTCCATGGCTTTTTGCAATGGCTTCAGAGTATTATTGAAATGTAAACGAATGTAAATGGTGACGCGAGGACAGGTTTTCGTTATGGTAAGCGATCGATAATCTTCGATTATTATGGTAAGTTGCCGTTTTTATGGTAAATTATGCCATACCCTATGCTAAGCGAGAAGCGCAGGGATATCACGGCACGATAACTTGTCACGCAAATCATGGTCTGCTTTTTACGAAAGCTTCGGAATTGATTGTTTTCACGATTAATCGAAGAATGGCTTGGTAAACTATTTTCTCCGAAATATGAAAAGGTAATAGATGCTTCAATATTTCGTGTATAGAAATTCATATTACTTTTATTATAAAAGTTTAAGTGCAGGTGTCAAACATGTTTACAAGTTTTGAACTGCTTATGGCAAACATTTATTATGATGGATACAACCTGATGTTTTCTACTTCCGCATTTTTATTTATCAGCACAGCAAATCTGAAGGTATCGTATTTGCTGCATCGGTGTTCAGGTGATACAAATATCTGTATCAATATAAAGAAACAAAAGATTACTACATTCTTGGATTATTCTGTTACAGATCAAATTGATATCTTCAGATTTAGTGTAAGGAGCTAGCTTTCAGGAAGAATAGAACTTCCGTTCTATTCCGTTATTGACAGAAAAAATGATTTTGTACTAAACTTTGATCTGCTATATAGGTTGTCCATGTAGTGACAGTTTTCGATCTACTAGTGTAGTAATGTTTGTTAAAAAAGCTTGATTTATTTGAAGATTTCACTCGGCGACTCTAGGCCTCATCAAGAATACATTCATAATAGGTAGGAACGTCTAACGCTAAAACTGAAAGAGTATATGAATCGGTGAATGTTAAAGGGGCAGTTGTCCATTTTTATCGCTTTTCGTTTTTGATGTGTAAACATCTTAGACCTCGATATGGGGAGTCGCGCCTGATTCGAATGAAACCACGACTGCATAGTGTAACGCTACACGTTGTGTCTTATGGCACAGACCGGAGGCTCGCTTTTCTTCACCCACAGACAGGAGCCCTTCAGTCTCTCTTTGCCCATCTCTCTCTCTCTCTCTCTCTCTCTCCTTTTCCATCTCGCTCTCTCCTCCATCTCTCTCTCTCCTCCATCTCTCTCTCCTTCTCCATCTCTCTCTCCTTCTCTCTCTCTCCTTCTCCACCCCCTCTCTCTCACGCATTTTAAATTCATATTAAATTCTGTAGAGTTCAATTTAGTGTACGATAAAATATACCGGAAAAGAAAATTGAAATCCGGCATATTTTGCCGGACTAGAATATTTGATCTTATATCATCTTAAAATCGTGGAAAATTATTGTTTTCTGGATATAAGTGATAGAATTTATTAATCTTCTTCAGGAAATATAATTAGCCTAATTCCAAATGTAGATGCGTAATATAAATGCCACACAATGTATTGTTTCAGAGAACTCATATCGGTCCGCAACGGTATTTTATAAACAAAGCTTGACTAAGCAGGCAAAGGAGAAAATGCGTTTTAGGAAAGGAGCCGTACGTAAATTACGTAACGGATAATCGACCTTCTCCACCCCCATGTAACGAACCGTAACAAAATGTTTCTACCCCCCTATTGCTGTACGTAATTTATGGTTTCCAGAAATAATAAGATATGGGACTTGAAACTAGTGGAAATTAGTTGTATTTAAGATAATGCATGCGTGCTGTGCAGGGAGAAAACTTCATTTTCAAAATTCTATGATTTTTCTTCGACCAATTTTTTTTCTTTAACCATTAACATTCAAATCCCATTAACATGCATATACAAATCAAAAATTTTGAAATTTATTTCTTTTAAACAAAAAAAGTGACTTTTCTACGATAAGAGATGACTTCTTAAGAAAATACTTAAATTTTCTACAAAACAATTCAATTCTCTACAAAACAATTCACTTTTCAAAGAAATAGTTTAATTTTCAACCTTAAAAGAAAATTCGTAACAAAAAAGTTTAATAGTTGATAGTTCAACCTAGAAGGATGAAATGTAATTGAAAAAAAATTAATTTCAAAATCAAAAAGACGAATTTTCAACAAATAAAAAGATTTCTCAGTAATGAAAGAAAAAAAAGTTCACCTGAATTGTTGATCCTGAAAGCCAAAAGACGAATTTTCTGTACAAACATTGAATTTGCAACAAGTAAAATAGGAATTTTCAGAAAAAAAATTAATTTTCAACAAAATAGTTAAATTTTTAACCAAAGAGGTAAAGCTTCATTAAAAACAAATTCAACAGAATAGTTCAACTTTTACTCACGCAGTTAAATTTTCAATTATAAAAAATCAGTTCTCAACTAAATAGTCAAACTTTAACCAAAGAGACGAATTTTCAAATAAAAATATGAATCTTCAACGAAAAAATTATTTTTTAACAAAGTGGTTCCAATAAAATTTAAAAAAAAAAACTGTTTAAATGAGAAGTGAATTTTCTACGAAGGTATTTGAATTTTCAACCCAAAAAGACGATTTTTCGATAATAACAGTTAAATTTTCATGCAAAAAGGATGCCTTTTTGAAACAATTATTTCATTTTTAATCAAACAGTTGCATTTTCATCGAAGAAAGATCAATTTTCTACTGAAGCAGATGAAATTTTAAATCAGAAAGACAAATATTTAAAAATATAGTTGAATTTTCAAGTAAAAAGATTAATTTATGAACAAAACTGTTGCATTTTCAAACAAATAATAAAATTTACAACTAAAAAGATCATTTTCAGGAAGAAGGAACTGCAAAAAAAGAAATATAAATACAAAGCAAATAAATTACTAAGAAGAATGTTATATCAGGAATACCGCAAAACTTAATTTTAAAAATTCTCTAATTTTTCCCTAACCACCTTTTCATTTCCCCTGACCATTAATATTCAAAAACCAGAATATTACATTTGTAACATTTTGAACCTAGAATCTTTTATAAGCGGAATAAAATAATTTCAAATAAAAGTTGAAAATTTTCAAATCTATTCGGTTTGACAGTTATTTAAAGTTATATAAATCTCGGACTTTTGTAAGATTTTTTTACAAATCCCTGACTTTTTCCTGAATTAAAAAAAATTGTTGTTGGCTAGGTTCCTTTTTTCACTCACCAGTTTCCTTTGGTGCGTAAAGTTGAATTCATATTAAATTTCTGTACAATTTCTGCGAGATACTTATTTAATTTGTGAATTTCCGAAAGTTACATACATGAATGAAGAACCCCCCCCCCCCTTCAGTAATAAATCGTAACAAAATCTTTTGACCCCTCCATCCCCCTTAAACTGTTACGTAATTTAAGTACGGTCCCAAATAAAATAGTTTGAAGAATGAATCAATGAATTTTGTAAGTGTTGAAAATTATATCATTTTTGAACAATTTGAACTTAAAAACAGTACAATTTAGTGATTATAAGTTGTTTCTTGAAAATCTTAAATGAAAAATGTCATTTACAAATGAAAAATTAAAAAAAATGAAACAATGAAAACTTTAAAATAATGAATATATTAATTGAAATGTTTTTGAAAATTAAAAAAAGATTTTGAAGTTTCAATTGGATGCATACATTAAATTAATTACGTAAGGCATTCAAATTGAAATAGTTCAATTTTTAACGTAAAAATCTAGAAATTATTCAATTATAAACAGATTCAGAATCGTCTTATAAAATCAATTTTATTATAATTCTATTGTTAAGAGTCGTACTACAGTTCAATTTTAAAAATAAATACTTAATTTATATTTACAGTTTATCAACTTAACATTTTTCTTGTTTTCTTTTTTTTTGTCGAAGTTAACCCGTATCACCGAGCCTCTGAAATTAACATGGGGTTTTAAATGGGAAAAGCTTGATTTAGAAAAAAATGGGGAAAAGAGCTACTTGTTATAAAATTTTTGTGAATTGTTATTATGCTTGGAAAGTGACCCCAAAAAATGCAAAATAGCAGTTCTCTATTAAATTCATACTAAAAACGGTGTCCTTCGGATTTTCTTTACAAGAATTATTTTTAATTAATAAGGGACGAGTTTCCAAGTATTTTGTAAATAAGTTTTTATTATTCAAACAATAATTATTTGTTCATTCAAATCCGGCAAAATATGCCGGATATGTCAATAGAGAGAAAATCTACAGTTTATTATTATTAAAGTAGGGTTATTGTTACATTGTTAGATTAGGATTATTATCCTATTGGAAAATAACTGTCCAGAAACTTTTGCACGACATTATATATAAGAGAAAATAAATTTTTATACTCCCACATGTGCGTGAGTTATTATTTGCTTTATGTAATATTTCAATTTCAGTCAACGTTTACCGACGATGTTTACACATAAATCTGTCTTGGGTCATAGTTTAGGACGCACGCGATTTTTTTTTTTTGCATTTTCGGGACAGTTTTTTTTATTTTTCCAAAAGTCAGCTTTCTTGGACTACTGCCCCTTTAACATTCACCGATTCATTTGTTGTTACAAAAATAGGGTGGAAAAGTGTTAACTAAAAATTGATCTACTATCTTTTGATTTGGCCAAAATAAAATAATATATGAAATTACATTAGTGATGGGATTCAAATTATTTTGTTTAACTGGAATGAAAGTTTCGGTCGGGTCCATGGTGCCTGAGGATCGAAGAGCTAACATGTGGTACCGTGGTGGTGCGTAGGTGCTTTTAGTGAGTATTAGAGAACTCATTGAAAATCCTATAATTTCATGTGGTATCAATTTAATGACATTTAAAGTGATTGGAAAGATTTTCATACTGAAAGTTTCTGTCAAGAAATACATTCAATGACATTGCCGATTTTGTAGAGGAAGAAATGATTACTTTTGTAATTTACTTTTTTATTTTGACTTTCTGGCAATGCATAGGAAAAAAATCTTGGCTATAATTGAGCACTTCCTTTGTACACATTTAGTAGCACATTTTGCTCTCAGTAATATAAAATATAAACGAACCTCAAATGCCAAAGGCTCTGACGTTTTTCGACTTACTTAGTCGTCGCGTAGTCTGATGCAATCGAGCGCAACTGACTCCTCCTCGACTACTGCTATTTTTAAACGTAATTGCACTCGGCCATTTTAATGGGCAAGCAGGCTGATAGACAGAGGAGTGCGAGAGAGACTAGAAAGGAACAACAGAGAGAAGAGAATAAGTGTCAGAACAGAAAAAGTCCAATTATGCAGAATCGTTTCTTGAATAATTCGATTGGATTTAATCCAATTTTGCAATTCAGAAGTTTGCAGCCTTCTTATTATGGCGAGTCTTCAGGGGTTCTATTCTGGCAAAAAGGACGTGGATATCATCGTTTTTAAGAAAATGGAGAATTTAAAGAGTATGCTAATTTTTGTGATGGAATAAAAAAAAGGTAAGAATATTTTACGATGAAAATCCTTGGAACGATTACGTTTAAGAGAGTTTTTTTCAATGTGTGGAAATTTTTATCTTTGTTGTCATTGGGAGTAGGTGGCGTAACATAATTTTAAAAATCCGGCGAGAGAATTAATAAGAGGAGGGTCAGCTAACTCTGGTATTTCATCCTTTTTTCTCTAGCACGCTTCTCTCGTTCCTCTTAAAAGCCAAGAGGAGACTAATTACGCAAGTAGGTCGAAAGGGGTGCCTAATTTATTTGCGACATAGGTGGCTCTGCCTACTAGTAGGCTGCTTGTTAGTTGTGCGATGTTGGTTAAAATAGGGGCCAACGACACTCGCGAACTCGTACAGTTAGTGCAATTTAAAAAAGAACTAAATTATACTAAGAACTAATGCTCAAAACTATTTTTAACATTCGTGTACCTTCAATATTTATTGTTATATACACTAAGAGTTAGATTGCTGAAAAATGAAAGAAATTATACTTGCTCTTGGTTGGATTTTAAAATATTCCCTTGGATCAGTAATTCTTCAACAAGGTTCACTTTGTGCCGATGTTTGTAATCATCGCGTAACAGTCTCGTCGCTTTTCTTATCGGTTATCAGGCAACATATGCCGCGATTTGCGCCTTCTTCTTGCTCGTATTTGTTCTATAGAGACATAATACACGTTTGAACGATATCACAATCGGAACAGGAAACTCTTTGACTTTCGCCGAAATCATGCAGACATGACTTTGTCCTTGGCTGCAAGGCACGTTTACCCAAAACACGTACGAGAATTTCAATCTTTCCGTGAGTTCTGCTTAAAGAAGATTTTTCATCATTTTTATCTAGAAGGAAAAGCACAAGTAAATCAATCTCAAAGATAAGATTATTTGTCAAAGAAGAATTTCATAGTCGAAAATGCACGGAGAAAGATGGATATTACCCGGTAAAGAAAAATATGAAGTATTATATCGGAAGCATCATTATGGGACAGATTTCCGGTTGGGTAATATCATGGATTTAAAATTTTACAAGTAAATATGTTTTTCATTACGCGATTGCTTGTGCCTGAAAATATTTATGCTCAAAAAATAAAGCATAGAGTAAACATTTTTAGGAAAGTTGTTGGGAGAAAGATAACGGTAACAACCTTGTATAAAAAACAGACACTTAGGGTAAAGTATGCTGTTCTCGACACCTGTAGCATCCTTCCTTAGGATGGTTATTGGCTCACTGAAAAGAGAAAATTCCTCTGACTTTATTTTACGGCTGCTTCTACTATAATTGTCTTTTAACGAACCATAAAAGTGTTTTGACATTCATAAAGCGAAGGTTGGAGCTAGAAAATTAGGTTAACTCCGCCACATTTTTTCACTGGAGCAATTTTATGAAACTTCTAATACATCACGAGGATCTTGAAAGTATTGAGAATGATTTATCGTTGTGCATACACTTTTCATGTCCATTATTTCATATATGGATACTCCTTGCGTTATTATACACAATGTTAAGAATATCATGCTCATTTTAGCTGGTAAGCTAAGACATTATAAAGTTCCAAATTATATGATTTTAATTTTTAAAGGTACTCGGATAAGAAATGTGGGTGGTAAGACTGTTTCATATAATCATAATTTAACTTCACTTCAGCTAAGTCTGATTATCCGTTTTTGTGAGAGTAACTTATCCGGATAGTGTATACTGGTTATGCTACATTGCAGATAAATTCTGAAACTTGTGGCACAATCGAGGACATGTTAAGCGTAGCGTGGAGAGCATGCATAAGAATATTGATATTCGTGTGAATGGAACTTAAGATAGTGGAACTAGAGCGGTTTTCCTGACCTATGTCACGGAACGATAACGGCTGCCTTCAATAGAACGAAGCTCTTGAGCTCATTCATAAGACGTCATAATTTAGTACTATTATTTTCAACAATCACTTGACTTCTCTTCATCTCTAGTCGCATATATTTTTCTTTGCTTTTCATCTCCCCTCTTTTATCTTCTTTCGGTTTATCTTCCCTATCTTTTTCCTTTTCCACGTGCCTTTCTCATTGTATCTTTTCTTTTTTCCTGTGCGATTTTTCACTCGATTTTTATTCAAAGAGTTAGAAGAAAGAGCAAACCGATGAATGTGGGTTTTCACTTTTATTTTGCCTGTACCTCCTAGATCGTTCACGCCAGATGTCCAGACTTTCGTGTTCTCCACACGTGTTGTGCGACATGCGTCGCTTTCTGGAGAGAAAAAGTGAGACACAAGACCGGTAAAGAGGGAAGAAGCTAGAATCTCGGTTAATGTTAATGCATGCATAAATGTTTATGCAACTTTTGTCGTTCGATAGCGTCCGCTATCGGCACTCTTTGAACCGGAGCAAATCGCGCCTCTCGATTACTGCTTTGCATTCACGATGGTAAGGTCAGTGATCTGTCCAAATTTTCATGTGGAGGGATTTATCATGACATTGCAACTCGTTTTTTATATTTATTCCATTTTTTTCTTTGATCACAAAAACTGTACTCATGGAGTTCAAGCAACTTTTTATTCAGTCACCTTGGCAGTTATCGCGAAGACAATTTTAGAACTTGTGCATTTTTTCAAAATTGGAAGCTTTTTTGTGGTTAGTGTAAAATTGTATTTCTTCATGGATAGTAATTTTTACCTAAAAACAGGATGAAAGTTTGTTATGCAAACCTGCATAAATCGGGAAATATCCTGAAATTTTGCAAATTGGACAAAAACCTGAAAAAAATTAAATTTCTTTGGAGGGACAACTTTTTTTACCAATAACCACTTCATCTTGTAAAAAGTTCAACTGAAATCGCACCTCGATAACTTCAATCAAAAATAAATATATCATACGTTCACTCATGAACTCAACGGGGTGAAAAGGTTTTTGGTAGAGCAGTGTCCATCATCAGAAGTAAAAATATATTAAATAAAGCTAAATCTCTGCGCACAATATGCGGGAAAACACTGGTGCACAAAATGAGGAACGAGATAATCCCCAAGAATGCGATGTAGAAGGGACACTAGTTGACATATGTGAAAGAAATCAGTTAAGATGGTTTGGGCATATTGGAAGAATGATAGATGAATGACTGATGAAACAAGTTTATAAAGGTAAAGTAAATGGCAATGTGCCCAGAGGTAGACAGCAGAAAGAATGGTTAGGACGTGTGAATGCGACCCTAATTCGAAGAGACATAAGAAGCTATAGAAACACGAGAACTTGTGTGAAAAAATGCATGGACTTGAAGGAAGCTAGAGAAGTATGCCCGGACAAAAAAATGTGGCGACAAATAGTTTATAAAAAGAGTGTCAGTAGAGTGAATGATGCCTGAAACAAAAGACCTTGGATACTAATGGGCCCGAGTGGAGAGCTTCACAAGCCGACTTTGTGAGGTTCTTCACTTGGGGTGATTCGCTAGAGAGATTGATCAACAACCTGGGTCGGAGCAGTGCTGCGGAGCGAAGATGTTATTTAAATAAATAATACAAGAATTCTCGATTAATCTAAAAAATCAATACCTTCTTCCTCACCAAGTGAGTCAAGCCTACCCTGAAAGGAATATAGCTTAATGGTATAATAATAATATAATAATCAAAGTACTTATCGATCGATGAAGAGGTTGTTGATTGGTAGCCTTTATTCTCTTTACCGTTAAAAAAATTAAAATCACCTTCCTTCCCGAGGCGAAATTGAGACCCTATTTTGAACCTGCAGCTCCTCATTATAATCTACTTTGACGCTATTCAAACCTATAGCCCCTACTTTGAGGTTTTTCACTCCTAGAGAATGAAACATTAGAGCCTCCTTTGACTGTTTAAACCTACAGGCCCTACTTTGAATATTTAGAAGCTACACCCACGAAACAAGAACCCATCAAAAAGGGGACTCTGTGAATTGCGTATCTGTCAATTGCAGATTAAGATTTTTAAAACTGGATTGGTTTGCGACTGTGTGAATCGGTCAGTTTCTCGATATTAGCAGTAATAAAGTATCTGTAAGCAAAAAGGAAAGGATTCTTTCTAAAAATGTTGAACTTCTTACAAAACCGAAACTAAAGTTTCCATTTGAGCTTTAAGTTATCAAATGATATCATCAGAAGTAGTCAGAAAAAAATATATAAATCAGATTTCCGACTTGCGAAAGACGACCAAATTTGGAGGTTACGGACAAAAAAATTAAATAAAAAATTGTCGGACTAGACTGTAACTTCAACTCAAATCGGTTTCATTCTCTTGAGGAATCTTTCCACTAAACTTTGAACGTCAACGACATTTGAGAAATAAGTTTTCAAGTTACACGTTAAAACCCTACAAACAAAGAATCGTGTACCTCATGAGTTCTGTCTCAATATTAAGTTCGTGAGGTACAGTTGATAGTAAAAGTATTTTTGCAGAGAAGGGAACCCGAAATAAAAATTTATAACCATTACCGAAATTCCGCCATTCTTCTTTGTTTGTTCTTCTATTATTATTATTATTATTGCCAGTATAGGGGCTGGAGCACCAAGGTAGGTTCTAATTTAGACCCTACTTTGACGCTAAACGTGGAAAAACGGCCGATTTCGGATATTTTTAGCGTCAAAGTAGGGTCTAAATTGAATTCAAATCGCTGCTTATTTTGAATCTACTTTGCTGCTCCAGCGCGTACTAAGGTAGGAGTTATAGGTTCAAAGTAGGGCCTAAATTTCGACTCGGGTTCGATCCAGAGTTTGAATCAAAATTGTACAGGCATCCCTTATACAATTTCTCCCAATCCAGTCTTTATTTTTTCTCAAATTTGCGAGACTTCCGGGCAACAATTTAAAAGATATCCCACCAGGCTTGTGGAATCTCAAATCGAGAAATTAGTTTCAGATACCGATCGTAGAAAATAGCTCGCTAGTCCTCTCACCTCATTCTCTCATACCAATCTACTTGTGATTAAACTGTGAACCCTGTGGACTTGTCGCTTACTATTTCTGCGAATGACGAAATCTACGTTCCACAGTCACGCATAATTATATATCTGGCCCCCCAACCATTATGACCATTAGATAGAGAAAGCTGCATCATAAGATCAAGCGGCGATCGGCGAAGCAATACAACATCATTGTGCTGTTAATGTTACTACGTAGCATGGTGATGATTCAGGACCATTACATACTTCAGCAGCAGGTGGCCTGACACAACTAGATTCAGAAGCTCAAATTCAGCAACCAAGAAGGCAATTAAATTGGATGCATAACATGAACAAAGATGTGATGCAACTTTATCTTTTTGACAAACAAAAGTGGGAAAATTGTATGGAGCGAAAATCAAAGCTTCTTCATACTTAAAGTGCCTGCATGTAGCCACAAAGATAAATAAAAAATATATAGAAGAGCAACAAAAAAAAATTTCGGATACAGGCAATGTGCACTGGTATGTACTGAACGTCTCAAACATCTAGGAGTCAGTAGGTTACTGCAGCAGTTCAAAAACTGGTTTTACTGAACACTTGTCACATTGTAAGAAACTTATTTGGCCATTGGGAAGCAGGCAACTGAAATCTTATGGAAGCAGAACTACATTTCATCTGAACATCATCACAAGAGGTCTGCAACATCGTTTTAATAGTTATAACATTTTTAATTTATCAGAAACATGACTTTAGTTCTCGACTGATGAGATAAAACTGGGCTCAACCAAAAAATGTTGAAAAATAATAATTAATATTGAGTCTAACAGTGTGCAGATACCTTTTTGAATATAACGAGAAGAAAAAGATAAATGAAAGTGTGAAATCACAAGCAATGACTCGCTTCCGATGCTTGTCGAGATCACTCGAGATGATCTATTGTTGGTAAGTGCTGCTAACTGCGACTATCTAAATTCGAATCAGTGACGAGGATACTTTCCTTATATTTTTATTGCCATATGATCGTCTGTCCATTTTCATATTCTGAATGTCAATGCAATCAATTACATATTTTTGTATAATTGTCGCTTGCTACCTCTGTAAGATCAGAAAGTTGCAGCAAAATTTGCATCTTCCATCGTTCAGTCAAACTGATCTTTAAGAAGATAGACCGGAACATAATCTGTAATCAAACTTCTCTCACTTCCTTCTAACCCAATTTCTTTATTCTTCAAGGCTGCTGAGTACTTTTGAAAAGTAACCATCTCAGTTAGAACTTGCTTCTGTAAAACGACGAAATGATTTTCCACACCTCGTTGGCGGCATGACAAAGGAAGACTCTAATGCTAGCAGCATCGTGTAAGGTGATAGCTTTTCGCGCTGACTGGATGATGAGAAAAGGTTGAGTTACACCCAGACCGTAAAGATGAGTGTGCAAGCGAGAGTCGGAAATGTAAGTAAAAGAGGAATAAAAAAGAGAGGAGAGGAAAAAGGTTAAAAAGAGCACGCGAAAAGGACCAAGAATATCGGGAGCACTATAATGCTGGAAATTCTCGAACATCGTAACAGGCCACTTGGAATTCCATTCTATAATGCGAGAATCCGATATATCTGAACTAAGTTTCCTTCATACTTGGCGGTAAGAAGTTCCTCAAAGGTGCGCAGGGAAGAAAAACATTTATACAGTATATAATATACACGATACCGTTACTTTGTACGTTTTCTTTGAAAGTAATAACTCAATACGCTGGCATGCTTCAACTGGAAATATAAACTGAAGTACCTGCAAGAACCGACGGACTCAATATACATTAAAAAGAGGATATTCGTTTAAATATTTAGGTCGAGCGATTTTGTTTACAAAACACTTTCACCTCAATGGAAAATCTTAGCTTGAATTAATGGAACAGATTATGATAAATATTGATAAATACAGTTCCAACATAAAAAAACTTCAAGTCTAGTTGTCAGACAAACTAAGGTCCAAAGAGAAGGAAATTACTTGGAAAGAGAAACGTTTTGTCTCTTGAGTGTATTTTGAGATACCACATGGGGAGCAGAAGCTCAAACGAAGCTCTCATTTGGCAACATAAACGTAGGATTCTCTTCACCCAATAATCGCGGACCGCAGAAAAAAACAATAAAACAAGTTCTCTTTTACAATTGAGAGCTGCACAAGTGAAACTGTATTACTCTGATATACGGAGGCCGTAGGGTGTGAATTCTACGAAAAGCTGGTTCTCGGCGCGGGTATCTCTCACAGAAAATCGACTAGGGAAGTAAGGTTAACAACCGACTTAGGCGTGCACCGAGCGATGATGAAATACCGACAGAGTTTGGCCCTCCGGACAGGGAAAGCCAATGCGAGTTTTCCACAGAAAGAGGATGGTTCGGGGTAAGTGTTGCTGACCCGGGCCACCCTCGCGAAAGTTCGATGTGCGTCACTTCCGTAAACAACCACGTTGCATCGCGACAAAAGTTTTGCGTACTAACGTATGTGTTACAAAAGCTCGACGACGAGCTGAGGAAAACTACCCCTGAGGATAAATCATGGGGAAGGGGAGAGAGCAATAACAGCGAAAATAGACTCATTGATATTACGCAAAACTTTGAAATTGAGCTGCAATTGCGAATACCTTTTCAATTTGATCCTCCTCTCTAAATGGCAAATTTACTTTGAAAAGCAATTTACACAACTACGTCTGCAATGAAAATCTCTACAATAAACGTTAGTGCAATACTAAGGTTTTTCTGTAATTGAACATGTTTTATTTTAAAGAATGAAGGTATCGATTTTGCAATTATATAATAATTTTGTCCTCTTTTTTTTCTGTTGGACATTTTGCTCTAAAATTCAGTGGGAATTATCCGTCCATGCAAAAGTAAATTTTGGAAATGTTTTTGAAAAAAAAAACCGGTTTGGCATCTGATCTGTTCTAGCATTTTTGATATGTTAAAAAGGACCCCTCCGCGAAACTTTCTCATTAAAAACATTTCGTCTAGGAATTTTGCGGGAACAAAACTACAAGATGCCTGGACTAGTTTAGATCAGACCGCGTTATAAATGTGCGTGAACCTACTGACTCTCAAGACGTTTAGATTCAGCCTAACATCATACATTAAAGTTCTACTGGCAATTCTTGGAACTATAATCTTGTATTTTCAATGCTGCACGCTTGTATTATGTATTACTGTAACTGAAATACTAACTTACAGGTGTGAAAGTTGCTGGGATGTTTAAAAAGCTTGGAATAGTCAGGAAATATTTGAAAGTTTCTAAAATGTTATATTGCCAATGAATCCAAGCAGCCACGTGTTCAAATAAAATAAACTAGGAAGTCACGCTCTAGAAAATATAAACAAAAAAGCTGGCAAAATGTCTTGTCACCAACTTGTCCCAAACTATGAATTCAGAATAAAAAATTGCTAAATTATATTAGCAAAATCTTTTAATATTTGAGACTAATAGATAATATGACTTATATTCAGTTGAAAACAATAAGATTGAAGACTAGGGTTCAATATTTTGGAGTTATGGATTTCAAAAATCACTTCAAAGCCTGTCCCACAAGTTTTACGTCTTTACATCCGAAGCTGTTAATTTATCAACATTGATTCCACATAATGAATGACGGTCACTATTTTTGCACAAAAGTTTTATAAATTATCAGGTCATCCTCCATAATAATGTACCCTTATATAAAATGAAGAAAGCTTTTTAAATGCTGAAGATAGAATCAAGTGAATCGTTAAACTGCTCATTTTTCGATATTTTAAAATATTTTCACCTGTTCTGTATACATTTTTAGATGATTGTTTACTTTCTTATTAAGTTTTAGGTCGCACGTCACGTCACCCTGCCCACTGTGTGAACATTGGATGAAAAAGTGTTCAAAATAATATTCCAGCTTATATTTTTAACTGATTAAATTTTGTTTTCTAAACTGAAGCTAAATAAATTTTTAAGTTATCTGTGAGACTTGATTTTCAAAATAAGTTGATACATTTTTTATTTAAATATGAACTTTAAAAAATGAAAATTTTTAAGTTTTTGATGCATTAACAATGATTAAATTGATCAGTTTGAGTAACTTTAATGTGTATACGATAATTTTAGATTCAAAAAATACCGATTGACAGTTTATAATAAATTAATAATTTTTTATTAACAATTGTGTTGATATAAACAGCAGTCTGTGATTTTATAATGATTTTGAATATTTATAAGGTGACTTTTGTCTTTAATCCAATTTGAAGTCATGCGCAAGAATTACAAAAATAAATGGAAGTATATTTCTTATTGTTATAAACAAATAGTATGAACAAATAATATAAACAAATGCAGGGTTTAAGCAATTTTTGAAACTTTGAGTTTAAAAAAAATGTATTTAATCTGGTTGCCAGTGATATTCCGAAGCAGTTCATTGACATTATTTCAAAAATATGATTGTCATAATCAAATTCGGAATGTATTTCAATTAAAAGTTATGTGCAGGAGCGTAACATGATATATCTTTACATTGCGAATTTGTTTGTAACAATCACATTTTTCATAAAATGTCAATTTACTGTCCGGGAATATCATTGGAAACTAATGGAAACAAATGTACAAAAAAGTATCTTAAACTTCAAGCAATTGCACAAACAGCGAATTTGTTCATTCCATTTGTTTACAACAATCTCATTTTTTATACGATTTTAGTGTATAGTTCCGAAATATCGACGGCGAACTAACTGACAAAAATTTCCAAGAAAGTACCTACAACTTTAAAAAATTGTACAAAGAGCAAAATTGTTAATGCCGGAATATCACTGGTAAACTAATTGAATGAAATTTGGAAAAAGTACCTCAAACTTTTAAAAATTCCAGAAACAGCGTTTTTCTGTATGCCATTTGTTCATGACATTGAAATATTTCATAAAATTTCAACGCACTGCTCTATCATATTACTGGAGAACCAATTAAAATGAATTTCCAAAAAAGTACCTGAAACTCTAAAAAATTTCATCAACAGCAAATTTGTTTATGCCATTTGTTTTTAACAATCACATTTTTCATCTCCGAAATATATGATATAAGGAAAGCTTTTTTTTAATATTAGGAATACAGCAGGAATGTATATGATATATTTGTTCGCGTTTTCGAGACGCATCGATTGTCCAATTCCAGAACATTTTAGAACCTAGCATAACCTACCAGTATCCTTTTTAATTTACCTTCTTTATAAGAGGGTTTTTTTTCTATATTAGGAATATAATAGTTCTATCGGCTTAAAGGGACTCCATGGTTCGCATCCAGCCCCTTGACCTGCTCTTTTGGGTCGTATTGTCTCGCCCGAGTCGAGTCCTGGCAGTACAGTCTTCTTCAAGCTACACTGCGAACCATGGAGCAAGCTGTAGCAGGTGCAATTAGAAAGAGAGACATTAGAAAGAGAAAGGAGCTACACACGGAGAAAAATGGAAGGTCTGTTTGGCCATCTAGATGTGCAGAC
>CAKNXH010060307.1:96426-123902 GCA_932178445.1 Andricus quercusramuli
CATAGCATAGCATAGCATAGCATAGCATAGCAATGCCGTAGCCAGAAAAATTTTTCAGGGGGGATATACAGCAGGAAAAAATTTCAGGGGGGGATATGCAGCAGAAAAAATTTCGGGAGGGGGGTTATACAGCGGCACACAGAAGAGTATTTTTATATTATGTACATGTTTCAAAAATTTCGGGGGGGGGGATCAAACACGCATCACCCCCCTCCTGGCCTTGTAGCATAGCAAAGCGTAGCGAGACGTGACGTATCGTGACGTGACAAGATAAAATTCTTTTTTTTAAATACTAATTTCCAGCCAAAAGCACTCAAATCGAACATGTATAATATATTTAATAATTTATGACACAATTTAAAAGTTTTAATTGAACCGCACAAGAGTATTTAAGAAGCACACATTTCTTCAAGTCACAAATAGTTTTATATGATTTTTCTTATCAAGTGTGTTCTAGGTGTATCTTCAAGTTAAAAATGACTTAATCTTTAACTTGATTGATAAAGTTGACAGAAAAGGCAAATCGAGTATTGCAATACATTTTAGAGAAGAAACCTAAGCACAAATAGTCAAAAAATGGTTAAAGACATAATTGTTTATTAAAATGTAGTTGTTTGCATATTGGTATTTTTTCTCCCGCTTTGGGAAAAATCTGTATTCAGTATTAATTTACAAAAGCTCATGCTATTTATTAAAAGATCAATACATTTCTATTCGTCAAACTTTTATAAAATATTATTCAACAAATTTTTTAATACAAAAAATAAGAAACCTAAAGTAATTGTACGTGTTATTTTTAAATAAATCAATTAATTCCTACAGAAACGTGAATAAAGAACTATGAAATAAACAATTATGACCTCAACTATTTTCTTATTATTTACGCTTGGATTTCTCTCATGAGATTTGTTGCAATAATCAATCGGCTTCTTTCAATTTTATAAATCAAGTTAAAGATTAAGTTAATTTTAATTCGACATTATAGAAAGACCATTCTTAAAATTTGTGGATTTGTTTTTAATTTTTCGAATTTGAGACAAAACAAATTCTAGGACAACTTTAAGTAATGAAAAGCCAATCAAGTTTTCACCTGAAAGAGTTCGCAAAAGTTCGACCGTTCATGAGTTCAAGCAAGTCTTTTAAAGTCGTCTAGCAGACATTTACTTTAACCCTCAAGATATAAGTTTTCACTTTCTTTTAGAAAGAATGGTCGCTGACTTCATATACTAATGTATGCAAATGACATGACATCCATTTGTATTAAATTTAATATAAACGTATATAATAAATGTAACAGAAATATATCAATATCAATAGTAATTTGTATTATATTTGATATAATTTGCAAATTATATCAAATGCCATTACAAAGTATATTGGAAGTATATTAATTTCAAAAACATTTTTGATAATGTGAATATAACCGATTCATTCAACTCTAGAAAAATTATTATAAATTTATAGCATTCAAAAGAGTTCTAGGTTTAAAAAAGAGGTTTCAAGAAATAACTATACTGTATTGGTTAAATTTTTGCTGGTTCATCTTATTACATTTCTAGTAGATATAACTGCGACTTAAGGTATAAGGTTTACCGTTTAAATCCATTTTAAAGAATCTGGTAAAAGTAACATTATGCTCACAGCTCAAAGAACTATTGCTCAATACGTGAAACTGATCTCTATTTTCATAGTACTTCTGACTCACTTACATTAAATACACCGAACTCTTGTTTGACTCGTCTAGTTGTTAAGCCCGACGTTGTCACTACGTCTCGCTGTTTTCGCAGCTCGGCATTGTGGATTGCATCCCAGGCATTTTTTAAAAGTTTTTGTGAATCATTAAAATCATAATTTAGTATTTTTAGTACTTAGAATGCTCTAAACAGTAGTTGAACCATAACCTTACTTTTGTTGAGAAAATTGTTTCTATTTTAAATGGTGATGGTTTTATGAATAACCAGAATAATGAATTCTAAAAACTAGAAAATTGTTATTTACTGCAATTTTGAAATAAAATAAGTAAAAAATCATAATTTTATGTAAGCTGAAAAACTACTGAATCTAAGGAAGTGCTTGAAATGCATTTCTACGTTTTTTTAAACTAAGAATTTGTTTACTTCAGTTGAGTAAATATTGCTTAGAGGCAGGAAAGTCATGCCTCGACTTTTAAGAAATAATATCTTTGGTCATATTTCCTTGCAGTAAATGTGAAAATTATTATTTCAAAGAAATGATTTCGTTGGAACTAAGAACCTCTTTTTTTTGAATCTGTTCTTCACACCCTAATAAATATTTCTTGATTTTATTTAAATCAATTATTCGAAGCGATAAATACGTATTTAAAGTAGGTAATTCATTCATGTGTGGAGCAAGTAATTTAGGTTTCCTGGATTGAAAGATATATTTCATCCGGGTAAATAATTATTCATCGAATTGAAAAAATAATTATCTGATGCTATGAGTTGACCTGATTATTGAAAGTAAATAATTATATACATTGGAAAAATATTTTTAAAAATTAGATACTGATCTATTTCCTTGAAACAAGTCTTGTTTCGTATAAAAAAATCTGCATTTAATTAATTCTAACCATGGAAATACTTTTTCAAGTGAATAAATGTACATTTTGTTGAAATAATCACTTTTTCAATTTATTATTTTGGCATATTTGTTTCAATTGTACATTTATTTCAGTGCAAAGAACATTTGTTTGAATCAAAGACAACTATAATAAAAGTATGTGATAATCTAGGTACACCACCTGATACTATTATGCTTTTTCTATTCTCAGCATTAGTACTGCACAGTAAATCCCAGGGATATTATTTATCTGAAGTTAGATAAAAACGCTGCAAACAATTGAAAACTACAATTATCCGACGGCGGATAATTTTTATCCACCTCCTGATAAAAATTATCTGCCATCGGATAATTGTAGTTTTTAATTGTTTGCAGCGTTTTTATCCAACTTCAGATAAATAATATCTCTGGGATTTACTGTGTGATTATTAGAATAATATTATCACATAATTATCATATTACATTAAACTTCTGAACAAATTTCCTTGTGGAAAATTATTATCAAGATTTGTTAAGTTAGACACATTTGTGGTCAAACATAGCTTTCAAAATCATGTTGATTTTACAAAATACACGGAGAATAATGGATGATCAATAGCAAATGGCTTATGGTGAATGTCGTTCGATATCATTTCGTGTCGTATATGAACTTGTGCAAAAATAATGATTACCAGTACTTTGTTTACAAATATGAATGATAGTGCTGTGACTTGTTTGGGCAGAATAAAAAGGATGATATTTACTGTTTCTTCTTCAAAAAATTCTTCGAGGTGATAACGCTCTTAATTACATATTTTTAATATCCACAAAAACTAACCTTAAACATCTATATGGCTGTCCTGTAGTTAAGCATTCAATATGATAACCTGAAATATCTAGATGTTAATAGTAAACATCAATTTTTCTCCATATGTATTCCAGTTCAAATTGCTAGTTTTTATTTGTTAAAAGTACATTGTTATTCACAGTTGAGATTACCGTAAAACTAGTTCAAATTACCAGTTTTATGAGTAAATTTTTTATAATATTTTCTCTGATTACTTTAACTAGTTCAGCCTAGTATTCCTTCTAACGAACCAAGCACTAGTTGAATCCAAGTAAGCCAGCACCAGTTTTTTTTTTCTTATTGTAGGTGTATACTTGAATTGAGTAGCGGTTAACCCTTCGACCGTAACAGATCCTACCTCTCTTTAGCACATTGTGTGCAGAAATTCATAAACTACATTCAAGGATTGTTATTTTTGATGCACTAGTTCAGTTAAAATTTCGTGGTCATGTTATAGAGCTGGAATTCGAGTAGTTTCACGTTCATTAGAGCATATGCTGACACCTGAAATCGCATAGTCGTGGTGACATTTGCGGATAATGGTTCATTCGTGATCGCATGCTAGAGTCACGGGTCTGTTTCGTAGTCAATAGTGCGTTGTTACTGGTCTGTATACATTTTCGAAAAGAGAGCGTGTGCAAAAGTACATATGTTCACTTCTAACGCACGTTGCACTCGTCAAATGCATTATTGCACCGGTTTATGTGTCGGTATGTTCTGTAATGTTGCTTCTGAATTTATGCACACGTGCGAGCAAGTGTGAAACCAAATATACATATTCATGAGTGATCATGAGTATGTGTGATTGTGCGAATACATGTCTTTTACATGCACATAGCTGTATTTATGTTTTTTATGTATGTGTGTATGCATGTAATATATACATATACGTAGTATGGAAATTTCTGCATGCGGTGGGTGATGTGCGAAGTATATGAATAGTACGCGTAGGGTCGTCTATGGAGACAAATTTGTGTGAGTTTTCGGGTACGGATTGCAGGGTGTGCGACGGCAACGCCAACCCAGGGGTAAGGCGCATGTGTAAGCGACGTGTTAATGACATTACGTAATACCGAGCAAGCCAATCAATATGGCAGACACTGTATGTAGGAACACAGTCACGTATTTGCCGTTACTGCAACATAAATACACTCACACATACAACTTTGCTATGAACTCCGGAAGCTATGCTTAAGTAGGTGTCCCAAGGAGGCATATAATAATGACTAGACTACTAGATGTGATACTTAAAAATTGATGTGACGTTAATGGGGATTTATAATTCGCATGGGTGGGTGGATTCTCATTAGTCAGTTATTATTACAATTATTCTCCACGGTAGCGACTACTGAGTCTTCTATTCTCGGTTCTATTTAAAGCTGATGATTAGTAGTGAAACTTTAGAAAAATATACACGGTCGCCAGATAGTACTTGCCGAATTTGTTATTAATTTCTAAATTTGAATCTGCATAAAATGTGTCGATGAAATTTAGTGTTTCACTGATCAACTTCAGTGAAAATTTCTCTATCAATCAGTGAGAATATATATCGATTCGATACAATCACTTCCAGCTTTTTGAATACCGTCAGCCGGGGCGAATCGCTACACCGCACCGGGGCGAATCGCTGCAATAATCTTTACAAATTGAGCAAAGGCTTCATATTTAGATTTTCAAACTGATCTTGAGCTCAATAGATCCCGCGATGTCTCTAATTTATTGCCCATATAAACAAATAAATGTATATTCATTTTTAAGAAACTAATATTGCTAAAAATGTCAACATCTCCCATCGATCAAAGGCCAGACTACCTAAACTTTCATATGTATCTCGTAAAGAAGGAATTCTAAAATAATAAAACTACTGGAAATTGAAGCCCTCCAGAAGAGGAATAAAATCCTTCTCAGTCAGATTTTTTGAGACCTCATTTTGAAGTTACTCACAAGTAACCGAAATCCAATGATTTCTTGACGAATCGCTACAACTGAAATACATTGAAAACAAATTGAAAAACTTTTTACATTGACGAATAAGAATAAAAAATATAACCACAATAATTCTTTATTACTTGTACAGTCATATATTCAAGAGTAACTGTACAATGTACAAATAAAATATAGGTTATATTATACGTTACATCTAATTCTTGTTTCTTTCCCTATTACTATTTTTGGTCTTTGCTCAATACAAAGACATTTTAGTAAACGTTCATAGTGTTAATATTATTATTTAATAAAAAAGTTGAGTTGTCTTAAATTCTTGATGCTTTCTTCTTATAACTACAATAGACTTGTTTAGTTTCGTACTAATTTTATTGTAGGATACACACACATGTAAGAGTACTTGTCATAACCATGGAACTTATATTAACAGTTATTCAAAATTCCCAACAATTCAGGAACTTTCTAAATCACTTCGAACTCATGGTGTCTGAAAAACTGTAGCGATTCGCCCCGTTTCACGGGTCGAATCGTGAATACTAATAGTTAGTAGTTGCCTACTCGTTCATACTTGAATATTAATAATTAATGAGGCTCTAAGTTGGTTACCAAATGAATTAGCAGAATTTGACTATGAATTAGTAGAAATTCTTAATAAAGCAGTTAATAAACGACATCACAATATTTCGATTACTAGTTTTCTACTAACTCAGATTTAGAGAGTATACCGCTATTGAAAGTAGGACTCGTCTTTGACCGATGACAGCTTTGTTAAAAATAGAGCTAGAAATTCATTTTAAACAGCCTGGGAGAGCTTGCGAAATTATTTGTTTAAGAAATCGTTTTTGAAGTAATTGATGGTATTTTAATTCCTTATTTAAGTCCGCTAGAATGTAGGAAGGCTTTAGAAAATGTTTCAAACTTGTGACATGTAATTCGTAAAATTATATTTATACAATAAAGTTCAGGTAACATAAAAGATCTTGGTAATTTCCAATTTTACCCAGAAATAAATCCTCCATGACAAAGTATTGTGTAAAAGAATACCTGCAATGTTTACCTACAATTAGTTAGCGGGCGGGATGCATCTCACGTAATAGTAGTAAAAACAATTGACTTTGACGAGTTTTTGAGTATTCAATTACTCATCTCATTATCTCTAAATATGATTAAGGGAAATTTCACTTTCTTCGCAATTTCAGTCCACTAAGGATCAGTGAAAATTTAATTGAAATTCATACTGAAATCGCGAGAAAAGAGTCGCTGATTTTTAGTAAAATTTTAATGATTCAAGTGTAGACAGAATAATATTTTTTATCTATTAATTAAGAAAATGATGTAATTGGCGAAATGCATATATAAATACGTAAATTTTCAACAATTTACCATTTACGATTGTCAGATGAATGAGATGCTCCGTTTAACAATAATATTCTGAATCGTCGAATGAAAATGGGTCACTGGAACATGATATGTTTCTCTGTAAATATTAATTTGATTTTAGCTTTTTGCATCCAGAAATGAAATAAAATTTACTGCCGAGTTAAAAATATCGCGTATGGAAAATTTTTTATGTTCGTATTAAACGATAGACCATGAAATGGAAAATATATTTCATTTTAGGATGCGCTGCTGCACGCAATACTGCTACAGAAGGTAGAAAATGTTAAAAGTGTTTAACCCTCTTTTTTATCTACAAACCAAGGAGTAAGATGAATTGCGTAACTGGTGGAAAATTCATTCGCCAGGAGAATTGATAGGATTATTGAATTGACTTTTAACAAATTATTTCAATGATATTTGAGAATGTTACTTCAGTAACATTCTCAATATTGTCATGATTGGAAATGTTACAATTTCTTTAGTGAGTCGCATGTTTTTTTAAATGAAAAAGTAGACTGTTATCAAAAACAAAGAAACCGGTATCTTCATTTGGTATAAACTTTAAGATATTGATATAATTACGACCGCACAAACTCCCTCTTTTATACGTTATATAATTTATAATGAAATGATAGAGAATAAGGTTGGAACAAATAATTTTATTTTGCCCGCATTTGCAAAATTTATAATAATACAGAACAAACGACCTGTAACTATAGCAAGACCTCCAAGAATTCGTTAATGTTTGCCACGAATGGAAACTTGGGAGCAAGATCGTGCACATGCGCAGAGCTGTTTTCGCAGTTACGTGTTATACCCACTCCCCTATGTTATACTTTGACATATCGATGCATATGTAGTTTATGTTCGTATGTGTTTTTATTTTGTTGGGTGTATATCACGTTCCTGAATTAAAAACGAGAAGGAAAATGGCTTCAAAAATACGAAAAGGATCTAGAAAGTGCAAGTACTACAATAACATTATTATAATCATTTATGGATGATGTAAGTAAGGGATAAGTTTTATTTCAGTAAACAAAATATTGTAGGTTATCTAATGCAAACACATACTTACTCGGCAAGCTACAGGGCATGTGATACTCCGGCGTGTGGTAAATCAGGTTCAGTTCCCCCGGGTTTTTGTCCACAAAAATTAAAACATTTCAAAACTAAATTCAGAGATGCTATAGAATAGTATAACGGACGTCCCCGAAATCTTTTTGAGGGATTATAACGAAAAAAAATTATTTTGCTAAATACAAATTTTTTGTTTGTGCACGATGCTGTCAGTACACATAATCTCAAAATACACACACATGAATAAAATTTAGCAAAATTAAATTTTTTCAAATTATTCTACAAAAGAAGAGTTCGGGGACGTCCGCTAGCATGTTCGCTATCATTTCCCAAATTTTTTGGGCAAAATCTTTATTATTGTAGGAAAAAAGCCGGGGGAACCTAACACTGCTAAAATCGATAATTTTCTAAGTATCACATGCCCTTAATGCACTCCTCAAACTTCAAATATGAACTCTTCAATTTTTATTGAAACATTCACATTCAAACATTTAAATTTTACTTTTCTAAACCCGCAGCACAGAAATTTTTATACACAAGTTCGAAACTTCCAACGCTTGTTGACATCGTTGACATTGCAACCGCCAGTGCGCATGTGCACGATCTTGCTCCCAAGTTTGCATTCGTGGCAAGCGAGGTGGCAAGCATTAACGAATTCTTGGACGTTGCTCGTCCCACTCCCCACTGACAGGGTTACTACACCTTCTCTCTCCTTCGTGATGAGCTTGTACAGTGCATCGTCATTTGTTTGAAGATACGATCTTTTCTTTCTTGGTTTATGAACAATGCATTTCACCTATATATCAGTTCAACTCTGAATGTATTCCACGGTTTTCTTGGTTTGCACGGCTGCAGAGTGGCTCAGGACGGTAGCATGTTTTGGTTACTCAATTAGAATAAGTTTTATTTTCCAGCAAGTTGGAGGCCACTTTGAAGTGCTTTCGATGAAGACAGTTTGCTTTGATTTTGATGGTTTATATGGAATTTTACTTAGTGAGACAAGAGACGCAGAAAGTGTCAGCAGGATGCTTCTATATATACGAGGATGTCACTGCTGCAGTGTTTACAAGAGTGCGTGATCGATCGTTGCGTGTCTCTCGTCAGAATTCCCGCTGCATGTAGTGTCACGTGCCGCGAGCATGCCACGCTTGAACTGTCATTGAAAAACTATGTTCGCAAACCAACGTAAAGGTTGTGCGGATGCAAACAATTTTGAAACATCGCCTCAAATAGTACACAAAACATATCTAAAGAGAATTCGTTCGTATTCAAATTTTAAAGCAGATCAAGTATTATTATCATTTGAGAATGAAAATATGGGCGAATAGGGTATGCGAACCAAATCAAGGGGGGTTTGCATTTTCTGTTTGTAAATATGAGTTGCTGTTGATAAATACGTGAAGTAATATTGTTCCATTGATCTCTGAATCGCGACCCTAGAACCATAGAGTTCTATCTTGAATATTAGAAGTCACTTCATTTTCATTAGTTTTCTGTTATTTTTTATTATATACGCGTGAATAAAGCTTTATGCAGTGGCCGATTCTAAATATTACTAAACAGGAACGGAAATTTCAATAACTACAACTGCATAAAGCTTAAGTCACATGTTTCAGAAAATGTCGTTACAATTTAGGTATTTTCAGAAACAGTAAATTAAAATTTCAGGAAATCAAACAATTTTTTTGTTTCATCAATTTTAAAACAAAATATGTAGTCTATATTTTTCCAGATAATATAAATAATAGTAAGACCATATAAGTGAAGTTGATATAAACAAATCTGCATTTGTCCTTGTTAGAATAAATCTAACAGAAAAAACTAGTAAGTGAAACTTGCCGCAGTGACAATTTTTCGATATACGTGCAGCAAAAAATCAGCATTGTATCGAATGTATGATGAAAGCCCATATTCCATGATAATAAATTTTGTTTTTGCACATTTAATACACTGGGGTCCCGCGTGGAAAAATTTCGTGGCGCTGTACTGTTTCTGTCTAGTCCGCCTTGAGTCGACACTTGCGCGCCACCCGTGTAGAAATTTAAATCAGGGCACTACCAGGTCCTGGTAAGGTTGCCTTATTTTATTTAAGGCCCGGATACGGAAATCCTATCGGGCCCTGATGGTGTTTCGTCACGCTCGGAATGGAAAGGGCCGTACGTTGCCAACCTTAGACGGTCCATGTCAGGCAGCCTTTTTTGTGCCTTTAAAATAATTAAGGTCTTTTGCAGGGCCGTGATTATTTCGTATCGAATTCCTTACTTATTTTTTTTTTAATGAGAATGAAATAAATATGAAAATATGTACGATGAATTAAAAAAATAAACGAACTATTGCCCAAGGCGGCAAGATTCAAATCTGTTTCTGTCAAATCTTTTATCCACGATATCAGAATTTTAGTAATTATTATTTATAGTGATTAATGTATGTATGTATACCATTAAGCCATTTCCCTTTCGGGGTAGGCGTGACACTACCCGATTCGGGTAGTGTTTCTGGGTGGATAGTTTCTTGTAGTAAAGAACTACAAGTGTGGGCTCACCATACCCACGACGCCAACAGTACACAGTAGTATTATTCCCGAATGGTCACCCATCCAAGTACTAACCGCGCCCAACACTGCTTAACTTCAGTGATCTAACGAGAGCTGGTTTTTTCAGCGTGGTATGACCGTTGGCGATGAAATGGCAATATCATTATTATTTCAAGCATTTTACGTAGCTAAGAACCGTAGATTATTATTTAATTATTGTAAAAAAATCTCATATACTACATAAAAAAAATCTATATGAATTAATGTATTTCCTCTCTTTTTACGAAAGAGACTATTAATCATTATCATTAGTATGAAAAGTTTGAATAAACTGCGTTAGTCAATAAAAAGGGCCATCTATCCGGACCTTATTCGTACCTAATCAGGGCCGTAAATACGGCCTTTCATCAGATCGCCTTAATTAAAAATAAGGGCAGCCTATCCGGGCCTTATTTGAACCTGATCAGGACTGTAAATACGGCCTTTTATCAGATCGCCTTAATTAAAAATAAGGGCAGCCTATCCGGGCCTTATTTGAACCTGATCAGGACTGTAAATACGGCCTTTTATCAGATCGCCCTAATTAAAAATAAGGGCAGCTTATCCGGGCCTTATTTGAACCTGATCAGGGCCGTTTTATACATTTTTAAATCAGGTAACCTTATCAGGACCTGGTACGGGCCTTTTTTTAAATAAGGCTAAAAAAGGCATTTTCCACACGGGCACAGGCTGACTGTCTAGTTGCTAGACTGGGATGTAACGTTTTGATCGACTAGTTTCTAGACAGATCGGCTATTTTGATAAAAAATAATCAATAATTAAATAATATAATTATTTTTTATGCCATAAAAGTCCAAGATATAGATTTTGCAGTTAACTAAAAATATAAATAAGTTTTTGTACAGAAAAAAATGGAGAAATGAGTTTTCGCAAATCTCTTGTACATACGCCAAGTGTCGAACCTTTGATGTAATTTCCTATTATATTGTTGTGACTTTGTCCCGTCGCCTTAACACCTCGGCCATCTAAAAGTGAAATTTTTTTTTCATTCTTGTCGGATATGAATTTCAATTCACAAGATCCTAATATTTATTTCGATAGAACATGAACGATTTTCTAAACATTAAAAGTGCTTGATTTGTGAACAAATCATTGGAAAAAATTAATTTTGTATGATTTTACTTGCGATTAGGCTACGGAATGATGATTGTTTATTATTTCAAATAATTAATACGCCAGGCTTAATCATCATTTACGCAATCAATAAATAATTAAAGTAAATCATTTATAACAATATTTCATTTTCTGGAATATCATTAATATTATACATAGTGTAATACATAATAAAATTATTAGAAATTCAATATAAATTTATTCTAACTCTGCTGTACATATAATTCAATTGAAAGGAAATGTTTTCAAACATTCTTTAAAAAAATCGTTCTTAAGAAAACAGTACTTGTATTGAGATTTCGATCATCTTCAACAATTATTGTTTACTATCTTAAATATGTTATAGTGTACAGGTAATTATTGCTAAAGCATTTGTGCAATTGTGTATTCTAATTTCCTAAATCTTTTATTAAAAAATGATTATTTTCTGAATTCAACTCTGTAATTTTTGTTCAAGTGCAATCCGTGATTCTATCTAGAAACTAGCTAAAGTGTGGACAATCGTTATATATTCAAATTCGTAACGAACTCCTAGATAGAGCCAAGGCTCGGACTAGACAGCAGAAAGGTTGGAATCAAACACGTAGCAAAACTAGACAGCGCCAGTGTAGCGCCAGCCTAGTATTGCGTGAATAGACTGGCTTGAGAAAAACTGTACTGGCTTTGGCATGATTCAAGACTGCCACGAGATTTTTCCACACGGGGTATACGATATTATCTAGATACATACGTAGCCCATGCAGAAATTTCGCTGTGGCCCCGACCTGGCCCAGACTCGTTCATGTCGGGCCCTGATCTGGAAATCGAGTCAGGGCCAGACTCATCATGAAACACTTAGCCACAGTGGAGCCATGCCTAGGAGCCCGATCAAACGCCCGATCTGCGCCTGGTCTGTCCCCTATTAATTACCGGTGTCTAGCCATATTATTTAATTTTTTATTAGGAATTAAAATGCTTCAAAATAATTATTACCGCAATATTAAAGAAAAAACCAAATTAATAGAGTTGAACTTTATTTTGAACACAACTTCAAAATAATATAAAATGTTCTGTTGCTTCGAAATTTTCTCGGACAAGATCTAAAAAGATATATTTTGAGAGTTAATTATCTTAAAAAATAGCACATCACTGTGTAATATATTCGAAGTGTACAATCGAACATTTTTTTACCTAGTACACATGTACAAAATCGAAAATTCTCCAAGACCTCTTTCCCCAGCATATTTTTTACTACACTGTTAGAAAAATCTGTACTAGATTTAGTATACATGTAAAGGAAGCAAGAATGCACAACATGAAATTAAATTTAGTACACCAGCGTACTGTAAATTTAGTATATGCATATAATGAATTTAGTATGCACGTACATGAAATTTAGTATACGCGTATACTAAATTTAGTATACATGTATACGAAATTCAGTATACGCATATACTAAATTTAGTATACGCGTTCCGTTTCGCGTGGGTTCCATCTTTATCGCCTGTAAACATGATCAGATGAAACATGTAATCGAAGAACAAAGTTTTAATTTTGAAATAATCATATCGTTAAGCTACACATACGTTGATAAATTGACTTCCAAAGAGAAGACTTCGCAGATCCTCGCAGAAAGAAGCCGAACCTTGTAGCATGACATAGAACTCCAACACAAATGCAGCGGCATCGAGTCTGCCACCGGTCACGTTGCTCGACTCGCGTGAATTGGAACGCGCTTGCGCAGCTGAATATATTAAACACGTATATGAATTTTAGTATACAGAAACTATAAAATTCATATACGTGAAAGAAACTTACTGTACAATTAATAAATCTAGTATACATATAACTTCATAAAAGAAATTTAGTATACGTAAGTATACTAAAATTACAAAGTGTAATGAATTTAGTAAACGTATAGAAAATTTAATTTGCCCGTGTATACTAAAATTGCAAACATTTCTAACAGTGTACGGTGAACTTCATGACCATTTCTTTGCTTAAATATTTTTGTACTATCAGTTTCAGAGCTTTGCGTAGTCCAGTATATTTATTGAACGACGAGTTCAGAGAAGCCTTCTGCATAACACGTAGAATTCGAAATATAACCTCATTTTGTTTTGCTATATTATATTGTTAGGACAAATGTAGACTGCGCATTTATTTTATAATTAGTCATCGTTAAAGCACAAGGTCATCGAAGTTTCGAAATTTTCATAGAAAGTAATTTTAAAACTAATAGACTGTGTATTTATATTAAAATAGTATAAAAAACTTTTTGCACTTATGTTCCACTAATGTACACGCACGCAGGATAAACCACGCCAAGCAGACAGCTTTGCTCTTCTTTCTTAATAAAAATTTAGTAAATTCACTAAAAAAGTTACTGAATTACGTTTTCAGCAACCGAATTTCGTAAATTTCAGTAGATTTAGTGATTTAAATATTTCGCAATTATCCGAACATTTCTAACAGTATAGGGTCACGACATGGCAAATGATTCCATATGAAATGCCTTTTTTATGGAAAAAAATTACACAGTAAAGAGCATGCAATCTTCATCGATAACACAATCAAGCCTTTTTTCCCGCAATTATCCTGAAGATTTTTGCGCAGATGTGACCTGGCGAACGAACTCCTTTTTAATATTTATTCAGGATTTCTTGTGCCGTCATTCGTAATATATTTTGTGCTGTTATCGTTCAGGAAATAATGGTTCTCGTTAATTTCTTCCGGAACGGTAGACCCCTCATTCGGCGCTTATACAACCATGAATGTTTTATTTTCCTACGCTCACTATCGATATTCCTCGTGGAGTTTCGAGGACCCTCCTTCAGATTTTACTTTTTTCCCGATAACAATATAAAAAGACCTTTAGAAGATATCAATTTAAAGTTTTAAAATAAATCATTTTCTTTGTTTTATTGCTTTTATGGTATCTACTTTATTGATATTTTTTACTCAGACTTGTAATACTTTCCTTGAATCAGAATTCTTAAAGAAATATTTCTGAAGGTGTCAACAGTTAAATTCAATTTCTCTATGAAAATTTCTCTCTTTTATCTGAATGTTTTTGCCTTGTTTGAAGAAATATCTTTTCAATTTTATGAGAAAAAGGGAAGTGGAAAAGGCGTGTAAAAGTGAAATGTTAGAGTAGAGCAAATATTCCTGGCTAAAGTCAGCACGCTTCTTCTCTTGTTTATCACGGTGAGATATTGCCACCGGGAGACCCATCTCACGACTTCTACCACAGTCAATACTACCACCCCAAGACCTCGGCATCCATGGAAGTGTCGTTGAGTGCGTGAAGAGGTAGGAGATTTCCTTATATTGGCACCTCCGCTTTCTACTCGAGATGAAAATCGTGAGATATCATCGTCTCTGGCATCAGATTACTTTCCAAGGCGTATCGATCTTCTCGATCCGCTCTTAATTCACCGTTCATGAATGAAAAAGTACCCCTCTCCTAATTCCGACACTTTTATGTACCCCATAATTTGTAAAGAATATGTTGAAAAATGTATTTTACGAAGAATTCTATTTAATTATTATATCTTAAGTATACTCATTTGTTTTTATTTTCTGAATTTAAATATGGAAAATACTTCCTTAACTCTGGAAAGGATGACGATCATTATCGTCATTAACTCAGATCTTCTCTATAAATGACGAGTCACATGGTTCATTATCTATTTTCTAGTAGGCGCCGTCCATAAACTTAGTTGTCAATTTGAGAGGGAGAGGGGGTCGCGCCTAAAACTGAGTTTGATAACAGGGTGAAGATGGGTGGCTAGGAAGGGGGTTTCGCGGAAGTAACGTTACGAACTTAGATGACGTTTGAAACGTTTCCTAATGATAAATTTTAAAAAAGTTTGCGAAAGATGGCCCTGAAACGGTAAAGTTCAATAATAACTTAATAAGTTTGAACATCACTTTCATATTTCACACTCCGCGCTCTTTCCTCTATTCCCCTCTTTTCCATGTTCGAAGAATTCTTCCTCCTTCCTGTTTTCAAAAAATTTCGTCTTTTTCTCGTTTTGTCGTAGAAAAGTCTACTATTATATTTTTGGTTCTGTATTCATCCCGTCTGGTTGAAAATTCTACTTTTGGTTGAAAATTTAACTATTTTGGTGAAAATTCGTTTCATTTTTGATTGAAAATGAATTTTCTTATCTGAAAATGTAACTATTCCATTTTTTGTAGAAAAATGATTTTTTTGTTGTTTAAAATTAATTCTTTTTGGTTCAAAATGCAACTGCTTGATTGCAAATTATTTTTGGTTTAAATGAACTGTTTGCGATTTCAAATCAGGATATTTTGTGGTTCAAATATCAACTGATACATGTTTCGTTGAGAATTCATCTTTCTCGATTGAAAAATCGACTTCTTGCTCTGAAGTTGAATTAATTTCTAAAAAATCAATTGTATCTATTGGGTGGTAAATTTATCTTTCTCTATTGAAAATTAAATCTTTTGTTGAAAATTTTTCTTTTCCGTCTTAAAAGTCAACTGTTTTCTAAAATAGAATGTACGTGAAATCTGTGTTTAGCTAACGGATATGTTACCTTCGGTGGTGTCAAAAATTGCAGAAAATTGGTGACGTAGTTTATGGTCGGCCCCTTATGCTTTTTTTCACATAATGCACCAATCACATTTCAGAAAATCTGTCCGACGCGCGGACACATTCGTATCGCGTGCACCTCGCTTCGTTCGCAAGTTTGAGCGCGCCTACGGGGCGCGCCTGTTGGATCTCGCGCTTCGCGCTCGCCATTGTATTCACCTCGCTCTACGCGCTCGGTCATTGTACATACCTCACATTTTTTCATAGGACTTTTAAAATTAAAGGTCTAACCATTGGCTTTAACGAACACATTCTCGTAACGTGTCACGTGAGAAAAAAAGGTCGAAAGCCAATTTTTTGATCTACACTGTTAGAAATATGTTGAAAATTCAACCACTTTTCAACCACTTTTGTGAATAAAATCTCGTTCATCCACGGAATTGAAATAAAATTCATTAAAATGTAGTTGAAAATTCAACCAGACGTTTGAAAATACACAATGTCTGCTCGCAAGGAGTTATTTCGTACGTTTGTGTCGTGAGATCTATGAAATCAATAAAGGACATAATATTCGGAAAAAGAAGCAGCTTTAAAGAAGAAAAACCAAAGGTACGTTAGAATAATATTATCATAATGGAATATTTCATTCACACAATTGGTACTGCCTGCTGTATGCATTTTTAGGTTATGTTTACAAAAACGAGTGTTGAAAAGTTTGCCTAATTGGACGTGCAACTCATTATGGTAATATAATTGCAACGTACCTTTTGTTTTTCTTCTTCAAAGCTGCTTATTTTCCTAAATATTATATGCATTTTGTTAATCTCATGGATCACACGAGACAAACGTACGAAATAACTCACTGATGATTTCTTATCAGAATTCTTCCGGTATAGTTAATGAATTTCAAAGCACAGTATTGTCCAGGAATCTTAATGGGTTTTATTATAGATTTTTGAAGAATTATAATCTCTTTGAAATTCACTCACTGTGCCAGATAAAATTTTTTTCTCGTTTCTGAAATTTCAATTACATGTTGTTGAAATTTCAACTGCATGGTTGAAATTTCAACCACTGCATGGTTGAAATTTCAACAACGGTAATTGTATAAAACTTCAACCACATGTGGTTGAAAATTCAACCAGATATTTCTAACAGTGTAATTTAGGCACACAATTTTGTCAATAAACATTTTATTGTACCTTGTGTCTTCTTTCCAAAAATTTTAATTTTTAATGTTATTTGTTACGATTAAAACCAAAAACTACGCATCCTATGTACAAATAATTTGCGACGTAGACCTTTTTTAGATGAACAATTCTTGTTCATTATTTTTTTCGTATCTTGCATAGTTCTACCGAAAAATTGAATTTTTTATTTTCATAGAATTTTTCACGATTTAAACAAAAAATATGTCTCATATCAAGAAATGGTCTGAAGAAAATTTGTTCACCGTTTTAAGAAGAAAAATTTTTCTTGTTAAACTTTTTTCGTATAGTTTCTCTGGAAAATGGCGTTTTGGTTTTTTTAAAAGCATTTTCGATGGATAAAACGAGAACCGTTCGTCAAAAATGGCTAGTTAACGAAATTGTTCTTTCTGTTTATGCTCTAATAACGTTCGCCAAAACTCAATACAATCTGATAAATTTTTTTAGAGTAATCGTGCCTACAGACTGCAGACTACCGACTACAGACAGACAGCCAGACATACAGACACCTTCGTATAAATTGTTTTTTATGACTCAGTGGGTCTCAGAACGTGGAGATTTCATGGAAGCTGATTTAGTCAAATTTTACATAAAACTAATAACTTCTCATTAGGATGAGATTGTAGCAAATTTACTTAAATCAACTTTAACGGGAATCGTTTATTTTTTGTTGATGTAGACAACTGTTTTTTATTCATGTTTCTCGCGATTCTGATTCTGGACAAATTTCTTATCTCAATGAGAAGTATTTTTCTACTGTGAACAGATGGACTTGTTTTGTAGAAATAAACCTTGAATTAAGTTTCCTGCACTCATAAGAAATAAACTGTCAATGCTGTTTACAAATGTGTTTACAAGTGTGGTCGGCTGCAAACTCCTGCATGACTCTTGGAAACATCGCGGTCGAGACGTCGCGTCGAGTCCTTGTACGAGAAACGCCGCTGCGCGCCGCGCCGTATTAAGAGCGTCTAATTAAAGGAGGCGCTACATTAATTTGGTAGTCGTGAGAGGCTGGTAGCATCCCTTAATTCCACGCTGCAGTTTCAAATGATTTATGCCCTCGTTTTCGTGACACTACCAAGCCGACATGGTAGGACTTCCCTTCCGTCTTCCCTTCGAGAGTAAGTCTCTTCCAATGAGTTTACGAGATCTCTAATACGCAAAAGCATGGCTTGATGGTGCAAAGGAAGGTTAAAGTATCAAATATTCATGAGATAGGTCGAAACGGACCACGAAATGAGGCTTCGTTTGTACCACAAGGAACAATTTAAGGTAACTTATGGACCAATTATAATTACGAGTAAGAGACGCTATTTGTAGCAAGGAAACTTTTCATAATGGGACTCTGTTGTACATTGAAATGATTTTAATTTTAGGGGTAGGATAAGAAGAAGGAAACTATGGATAATTTTTATGACCGTGCATCATCCTGTTTTATCATTAAATAGATTGACTGCTTTAATGCCTAATGTTTTTGTGTTTATTTCAGCGGCAATTTTGTCAATACCTTAGTTTGAAAACCAGCGATTGTGAAAGCGCCGCACCAAATGTACAGAAAATGGCTGTTCGCCAAAATGTCTCATTATATTTTTTTGTAATTTCGAACATGCAGATGAATAATTTAAAAGAAAAATATAAGAAAAATGGGAAGTTTTTACTTAAACAATGGCCAAAATTACAATTTTCACATGTATTTCAATACAAAAATTCGTCTAGTATTGAAATGTTATTCTGCTCAAAAACTTTTTTTTAGAGTTGGTTAAATGCCTCACATTTTGTAGATCAGATCTGTTTAAACAAAAGTTTTGTAGCTATCCGTTTCACAGATTCACAATTTTGTGTTTACAGGATTTTTGGTGGTTTGTTTAACACCCCTAAACATTCAAGCAAGGAAACCGATATTTTCTAGCAATCAAAACCGAGGGAGACATTTTTTATTAAACAATTGGGGTGAAAAATAACTTGAAAGTATGCTCAGGACGAAAAGTTTTTTGAAGGTTAACGTCTCAATAATAGACGAATTTTTCCACTTTTCTTATGATTTTCCTTTAAATTATTGAACTAACATTCGAAATTCGAATAAAACATATTTTTGAACATTTTGACAAAAAGCCGTTTTCTGTACATTTGATGTGGGCTTCTCAGTGAGAAAAGTAAAATTACAATTATTAGAATTCTAAAATTTTGAAATGGCTGATTATCTGTTTTTTCTACTCAGGAGTTTCCGTATATATTTTGACATTGTTTGTGCCTAGGTTCACCGAAATTCGGTGGGCGTAGAACAAAGATTTTCGGCGAGCTAAAGAAAAATGTGAAATAGCAAATATATCTAGACATGGCCTAGACACATTGTTTCATCTTTTCCACACATTTTTTCGAAACATGGCCTGAAATGATATGTTATACTCGGTAATAGCTGTTCATTTTATGTCTTACCGTTTCTTACTTTTTCTACTGAGGAAGTAGCTGGTACAGCCTTTAATCAAACATTTTTTACATTATTAACAAAAATGCACATTAATTTCCATTTTGCATCATCGTTGCATAATTCAAATTCTTTGGAAATACTGAAAAAGTGATAAAATTAATTCATTCAAATTGTTCATTATATGTTGCTTGATCAATACACATTCGTACATATCGATAAACCAACATTATTAAACTCTGCTATGTACCTATAACACATTATTAGAGTTTCGTTCGAAAAAAGTCAACATAACATGAAAACCAAAATAGATTTTATGATAAAACCGTGTCGTGCACATGGACATTGAAGTTTCTGTTCCCGAGAGTCACGTATGTATGCGTTTTCTGTCAGCGCATAATGTATATTTCTCTCCCCTGGAATCGATTTGTTGCCGGTTGTGAAGGCAAAGTAACAGGTTGTACTGTGTAGAGTGTTTAGCGCTGATACGGGCTACCTTCATGACCTACCACGCGTTGTTGGGGTGGAATTGCGTCTGTCTGAGAGGTTTGTGAGATCAGTTGTCAGGGTTCAAGGAATTTCAGTAACTCCATTTCTACTTTTCTCTTCAAGCTAAAGTAACGAAGAACACAGTGCAATGTCGGAGAGGACAATAATGAAAAGTTCAGATAAATAGGGAAGGAAACGATGAAGCATGGGTTGTTGTGCTCAAAGATATTTTTCTATTTGTTGGGGTACTAATTAAGGATAATTAGCCCTTGCCCAAACCCATGACGAGTAGAAATTTTCAAACTAGTTTTGTTTCTTGTGAAGAAGGTATTATTGAGGATTATTAAGGATTATTGAGGAATTTAAATATTCTTAGATCATAAAGTTGGCTATTTTTAGGAATATATTATTATTTACTGAAGGTATGAGAGAAACGTGGAGAGAAGAGAAAATATTATGCATAAATTGCAAATGATGGTACATAACTTTTCAATTGCTTCTCCAGAGACTGTGGAAGTAATCTACTTTTAATCTGTTTGTAAAACATATTGCGAAACAAGCGGCATCGTCTCCTTGAAAGGATGATGGCACCATACGGTGCCACTTGAAACGTGACTATATGTATACAAAGATGCTGATATCTCACTGTACTGTGTGTCAAGGTTTAACTATCCATAAATTTCATTTTCTCACATGAAATGTATGCAACCACAGTTTCATAAGACTATTATATTTGGAAAATTTGCATGATCATTTGGCTCCTTCATTAATCAAATTAAGCCTTTTCTACCATCACACATGCACAAGTAATGACAGTTTTTTACTTTCTGTTTCAGGTGAGTGTCCCACTTTCATATAGACTTTTTCATAGGAAGTTGTAAGTATAAAGACACTACCATTTTATAAGGAACCGTTAATAAAGTTATAAATATTGAAATGTTGCGATTTGACGATTTAACGTGTTGGGAATATGAATGGGAGCAAACAAAATGGCGGCGAGAGCAAGGCGACCTCGCCTCGAAGATATCGGGCGGATTTCGCGAGGTCGTGAAAGACTTACGGTTCTTATCAATGTGTCAATCAGTTCCTTTCAATGGCAGTTTTCGTTGGTAACCGAAGCGTGATCGTGGGTTGGATCGCAAGATAGCACCGCGGGCCTGCCAATACTGCCGGCTCCAATGGCAAGGCTATCGATGCTAATCGATTGCCAGGTGATATATCTCGGGTGACATAACTCCGGAATTTATCGGCGCTACTCTGGATGGTCGTGCTTCGTATACTAATAAAGTTCTACCGTACCCGCTGGGCATGTACATACATGCGTTGTACTTATGCGAGTACATGCGTCTCCTTGTGCTCATAACTTCCGCGAAGCTACCAAGCGAATACTACACGACAACTCGAACTTTCTAAGATGATCTAATTTGAGCCTCACAGAGGAAATGCACCCAGAAGTTTGCACTTCATCTCTGTCATCAATTTTACTCACGCATATCATTCCGATTCAATCAGTAATTCTGATATTAAAAAAATTCTTGTTTATACTCTTTTATCAGGTTAAAGGGATCGGAACCAGGACCCTTAAGACTTTAGAGGGTCCTGATCCGTGTTTGGACCATGCAGTAAAATGCGATAGTAAAGTAGGTGTGAGACGTTATGTTTAGGACAACAGTAAGTTTTGGACAAAGTTAATTTAAACATATTAAATAAAGTATGAACTTTCGTTTCTTGGCTAAAAATGTTTCTTAATACTACAAAGAAAGATTTTTTAGCATCAACAGACGTTTATGCTTAATTTAATATATTTAAATTCAATTTTTCCAAAATTTACGCATGTACTAAACCTAGCGTTTGATTGCGGACGGAAAAATTTACTGTTGCAAGGAGCATGAGTCTCCACGAATTTACCTAATTTGAAGACCGTCGAGGGACTCTAACTTGTCATTTAAGCCGAATTACCAATCAAAAATTGTGACTTAATAACTCAAGGGTTTTTCAGTTATTCTAACTTTGCTATTGGAATTGATTATGTTGTACAAGGACATCTGTTAAGTAAAAATAATCTTGAAAAAATTCTGCTGTCTCTTTTATCTGAAAAATATATTATTTTACCCGCAGCACCAGATTCTATAAAAAATACTAAGATTGTTTCTTGCCCTATATTAGATATTCATACTTTTTCAGTAGAATTGTATTTTCATGCTTCAGTGCCACTTAAGATTATTCTAGATTTACATCTACACTGCTATTCCAGCAACTATAGGACACTATTCAACCTTATTTGTAAATACTTAAATTGGGCTCTGTTGGTGATTGATCATGATATTTCTATTTCGACTATCATTTACAATGAGCTAACACTCTTTCAGGTACCCTGCAACTTGAAACTAACCATTTTACCTTATCAATGGACATCTTAAATATTTGTTATGTTAACACTCAATCTGTAATTGCTCATCATTTCAAATGTAAACACCGTTTTATGTCCTGTTCCTATCATATCATTGCAGTCTCTGAGACCTGGCTTTCGCCAAATAATCCTCTCAGTTTTGTTGCCCTCAACCACTGTATGCTCTTCCGTGAAAATAGATATGAGAGAAGAGGGAGTGGAATCTGTCTGTACATCCATGACAGCCTTAAAGGGATTAAGGTGGGAGTGAGTCCTACAGCTACTCATCCTACTTCTGAGTATTTTTTTTGTTGAAGTATTATCGCCACGCAAAAGTGTATTAGTCGGAGTGATTTATAAACCTCCCAATGCTTCCTATGGTAACGAATTAGAATCTGTGATTTCTTCTTTGATCCCTAAATATAATAATATCAGCCTTGCAGCAGATCTCAACACGAACCTAAATGCATAAATTATTTTAACCAAATACTTAAATTCGCTGGTATACTCTGCCGGATTGGTTACTGTGCATCAGAAACTGCTATTGTCAAAGCTCAGACTTCTTAATCTTTCTAATATAGGAATCATATGCTAAGGAAGTGGTGAAGAGGTGGGTTCCGCAGGGCTATACTCTAGCCACTATCTTATTTAACATTTATACTTACAACCTCAGCTGTGAATTGCGACCCTGAAATTATCATCAATATGCGGACGATTTGAAGCTGAACCTCTTTGTAACTATTACTGCACTTAATGGCCTACTTCAAAGGGGCCAAAAGCCAATGGACTCACTCTTAATCCCACCCAAACAAAAGCAATTATAGTTGGTTCTTCATCCTCCCCCTCATCTGAAACTATTGCAACCTTGAGACCTTTACAGATACAGGGGCTCAGTATTCCATTTGTTGAATGTGTCAAGGTTCTTGGCTTCCACGTTCACCGAACGCTATTCTGGAGAGAGCATGTCAGCAAAATATCTAGAAAAACATTCAGAATTATAAAATAATTAACAAGAAAAAAAGAATCCCGTTGAACTCACACTCAAATCCTATTGGTTAAAAGTCTAATCCTTCTTTTCTTTGATTATGACTGCATTATTCATGACGATAATAGGGATAAGCTAAATGAAAGGCTTGAGCGTTCACTCAATGTGTGCATTCGGTTCGTCTATAATGTTCTTAAAAACGAGCAAATAACTCAATTTCGAGAGAGAGCAGGATTACGTAATGTGGCTAAAAGAAGAAAAGTTTTCATGGGCAACCTGTTATACAGTCTATTTAATAATAAAGCTCTCCTATACCTTTTCAATCTCTTTCACTTTATTATTAAAAATCAACCAACGCAGTCTGAATTTTTTGAAAGGAAGTCAGTGTTAGAAATACCGCAGCATCGTACATGTAAATTCCAAAGGGTCTTCACTATTTGGGCATTTTATTTTTGAATATTTAATAAATATTTCTTACACAACTCTGGAAATCACACACTGGTAGCTTTATCTAACTACTGTACGTATCATTACCAGAAATTGTCCTCTTCTTTCATCGTCTACATTATCACTATTTTACTCTCTTAGTTCCGAACTTGCCTTTTCTCTCATCTAGGCTACTGCACAACATACCAATTAATATATTTTGTAATACTTTGTAACTCTGGTCGCTGTTTGCTTACTAATAGGTTCTATGTACTCTTTTTCTCAGAGGGCTAATTAGCCCTAAGGAATTTTCGCAAATAAATGCAAATACAAAAAATACCATCTCTACCCTACTTTTTAAAAACTGTTTATTCAAAAACATTAAAGCACTTTACAGTTAGTAAATAACAATCAAAATTCAGTAAAATTAAATGAACGATTTAAGCGTGGATAACATTTAAGCACAAATTGGATCGGTAAGAAAAACTCGACACAAAACTTATTTATCTTTTCATCGCCACGGTAAAAGTTTCTTATCTATGGTATGCAGATATTGCACCAATATGTTTTTCGAATTCCGAGTCCGGGTCTTTTCTAGCAAAAATTTTAGGTTCCGGTTCTGATCCGAACCCTCAAATAACCCTTAAGAGACCCTTCAAATTTCTGGTCTAAGCTAAAAGGTTTTGATTTTTGTCATTTATTCGATGCACCATTATTCAGGTATTAGTAATTTTATTGTAAAGTTAAGAAAATTATTTAAGAAATATTAATTTTTACAGAATAAATTCAAAAAGGCAGCGGGGTTTAAATGTTAAAGTACTTGGGTTAAGTGTATGCAAAACATTTTTTCTTCACACTTCAGGAAAATGATTTTGTGGGATCATTTATGTCATAAAGAATTTTAGAACACATAATAATTTTTGATTGCCATTGACAAGCTAGAATATATTGTGAAAACCACATTAAGGTCTAGGTTTCTCTGATGATTACTAAACATAATAAGTAAGAATATCCATTATCCCATTTTATGCTATATTATATGGCAACAAAACTAGGCCACCTTACCCGACTGAATCATCAGTCAGAACAATTTACATCCTGCGTAGGATGCACAACATTCTTACTAAAGGGCTATCATTAATAATTACGAATGTAACACCAACTAGAGTTGTTAATTATATCTGAACAGTCATTATTAATCACAACTGTCGCAGTAAATTACCCACGGCACGAATTTATCGAGGTTTCACTAAATCACGATGCAGTGATTGTAACAGGAGGTGTAATCATCAGCAAATTCAATTTGTTACATTTGCCAGGATAGCCATTTTCATTTCTCTTTTCAGCAATGAGCAGTAATCCTATTAAATACAGAAAATTTGACTCTATAGTACTAAAATTGCCGATTTATTTCTTTATCGTTTATTCTAATTAATGTTTTTTGCATAGCCTATGGATTGATGTCTCTGCTTGGTAAATTTACAAAAAATTTTGAAAAACTTAATCTCTAGGAAACTCATTTTATGCAATAGAATGGCATAAATAGTCGTGAAGCGAGAAAAGAATGTTTCCAAACATCAATATGATTAGCTTATTAGAGACAATTATGCAATAAAGGAAAAAAGAGGAAACAACGGAAAGATACAACCAAACCAAACTCTTCCTCTTCCGTATTCTTTTCCGCCTTTCTTATACTTTCAGGAATCAGCATGTTTCAAAGCTAATTTATACGTCCTCATAAGGGTGATTTTGATAGATAACTATATGGTCAAATATTGCGGTCTTGTGGTTTATATTAAATAGAATCTGAGATATAAAATTGAATTTAATTTGAATATACTATTTATATTATTTTGTAATTCGTTAATCTTCAAGACTTTTTTGGAAATCTTTGTAAATACTTTCTATATTGTTTGAAGAACAAAAGTTAGAGTTTCTGAGGCAATGCTCTTTTTATCAAAACTTAATGAAACAAATAAGAGATTTATGATGGAGACTTATTCTTTTGTTGTTTTATACTTCCTATATTATAAACTAGGTATGCAGTCGTTCTCCAGTGTTACTCTTTCCTTTTATTTATAAAATTCATGTTTTAACATTGAAAAATGAAAATCATAAAGGTTATTTTGATAAATTTGTAAATTGTGACTTATTCAATATTAAAAGTGACTGTAAATTTCTCATTTCTCAACAAGATTCAGAAACATTAGAAGTTAATCAGTTCTTCTCGACAAACATAATTTTTTTACATCAGCTTGAAATTATGATAATTTAAAAGTTTGTTATAGCTAAAGAATGAATTTTGTTAGATTATAAATTAACATAACTTTCTCACTCATCAAGGAAATTGATGACTTAAATAAAATTGGTTAGTTAAAAATGTTTAACTACACCGGGGACGTTTTCTCATTCTACTCCTTCTGTAGCTTTTTCGCAAACGTCCACGGTGTGGTTAAAATGTTTTTGTTGGGAAAAATGTCGCTTGCTAATCCATTCATGTATTTATTTTTGCATAATTAAATATTTGAAAAAATATATTATTTACTTTTACTGAATTTTTGACTTAAGAGACTTCTTAAAAATATGTTTTTATTTATATAATTGTGAAAAACACAAGACCAGAAGTTTTATAAATTTGTAGATATTTCTTCGAACTTATTCAGTTTTTTAGTTCAGAAACTTGTTACAAATAAATTATTTAGTTAGTTTCATATTTTTTTATACCACAGAAAGTGTAAGATCTGAAAAAATTATTTATCGTTTGAAAAAAGAATAAATTCTATTAGAAATAAGTTGGCCATTCTTATAGCATTTGCCAGTTTGAAATCCGGGAGAATCCAAGCTCAGAGATTTTCTGATTTTCTCAAATGTTGGTGTTTCTCCATCCCCTGCTCCTGAGCTGTATCCTCGTCTACTCTCTGAGAGTGCTAGAGAGAAAAAGAGGACAAGTCCGTCGGTCGATATTTTAAGAAGACCCGCAACGAGAGAGATTCAACGACCGACACTTTTATCCTGTCGTGAAAACGACTTGATCTCTTGCTGTTCTTGATGTCCTCGAGTGAGATCGTATAAACACACTGAATGAGAGTACAGTGCTATTGACTCGCGCAACGGTGCCATTAATGTTAACATATATAATGGTTGATCACCACTAGCTTCAGCATCAGCAGAATCGTAAATGGGTATTAGAATTGTTCTGTATTCACCTTTACGCATGAGCATAATAATGAGCTTACGCAATAGCGTTTAACCGTAATCTTTCTCCAATCGGACAATGCATACAAATTCGTCTAAAATGCTAAATTAAAATCACGAAAAACTACAAAAATTTCCCTACACTCATAAAATATTATAGGTCCCGGAAGCTGGAACTACAACATTGTCATACAGATATGGGCACTATGCCATAATTTAGTGCCTATTTAGTGCTAATTTATGCTGCAGAGAAAAAATTTTGTGCCCGGTAATTTTGGTCAAAAACATGTAGTAGTGCCAGCTTCA
>CAKNXH010060307.1:133902-176033 GCA_932178445.1 Andricus quercusramuli
TCTGCACATCTAGATGGCCAAACAGACCTTCCATTTTTCTCCGTGTAACACCTGTTTTACTAAACGAAGTAAGTACTTTCTTTGCCAGAAAAAGCAGATCTGACACCTATGATTTTCACACCTTGAACACGAGTTGAACCCAAGTACTTAATTGATAATTGATGAACACTGCTTTAAAAAAAACGAAAACTTATTTTGACGCTGTATGAAATTTGTTGCACTGGCGCACAATCTTATCTGATAGTGCATTATGAAAAGCTCACTTGGGTAGATTTAATTACGGAACCGCATTAACGAGCGTATACAGTGTATTACTTGGTCACAGCACATTTAATAAGCATATATTATTACGCAGCGCGGTAAAAGAACCTACTACAGCAGTTATTATTAATGTTTTGAATTCCGCTTGCAGGACTAAAAATAAACAAACTTGGGGGCACTAGACCAAGCGGTACACTAAAAATATGAAAAATGTTGCATACATTTTTACAAAAGCATGAATCCTTCGAAAAAATGTAGGATCTGGTGTTGAAATTTATTTAAATTTTTTCTTAACGTTATATCCATGTTTCTTTCTGAAAATAAAAAAATTCAATTTTATTTAAATACTTGCGAGATACGGACAAATTTACGGCGAAAACTTGTTATTTTAAACGCTTTACAAAACATTCCTATTACACTTTTCAATATTTCGCATAGTTTTAAAAATATCTGCATATATAAGCATTATTATGGTGTCTAGCCGATGGATGATTTTAAATTCCCGTCCTCTTCCCGGGTTTCGCCCTGTTAATTTTTAATTTTTCTTGGACAATTTGAGAGTTCAAAAGATTTAAATAATTTCAAGTGATTGTTACAAATTTCAAGAGACTTTCAAACATTTTAAAATATTTAGAAGATTTCTGATTTGGAACAGTGCATTTTGTGAAAGAATAATAATTTTGAATCTGAACAGGGATTTTTATTAAATTCTCTTCTTCTTAATTAGAATTCAAATTGTTTTCCAAATTTTCGTTTGATGTCAAAAATTTTCTGGCCCAATTCAAATATTAATTCATTACGCATATTCCCTGTCTTTAAGTTTAAATTATAAGTTTTGACGGAAATTGCCAATTCAAAAGTTAAAATATTAATCTTAACGAAAATTCTCTGTTCGAAAGTGAAAATCATCATTTTGTACAGAATTTCTCTGCCTGGAAGTCTAAATTTTAATTCTTTATGGAAATTCCCGATTCCAAGTCACAATTACAATTAAATGGGTGCGGGGCATGAGAGCAAAAGTGCCAAATTTCCGAAATTCGTTTTATTAGCTCAAACTAATTGTTTTGGCCTAACTCATATTTCTGTAGAGGATTATGTTCCAGATCGATTTACAAGCGGGTCAAAATTCATGTTTGGTACATTTTTTAAATAGTAATTACATCTTTTTGCACGTTCTTGTCACAATTCATTTTTTTCAGATTTGTTTTTTAATTAAAAAATAAACAATGTATGCAACTCGAATCGAGCTTTGACAAACTTTTTTTGGGCCTTAAAAGGAAGAGCGAGCTCGTTAACCAGCCCTCCTTAACCAGCAATTCTGTCATCCGTCGAAAATGCTATGCAATAATCGGAAATTTCAATTTTACGTATCATTTTTGGCTAGAACTTGTGTTTTTGTTTTATCCATCAAAATCAAGTGAATGAATATCCAAACGCGAAGCGCGAGGTCTAAAATTTTCTGAGCGCGTAGCGTAACATTCAAGCATTAGCTTGCCTTAATACTGTAATTGAAAACGTAATATAAACTTCTTTAATAATCAAATTTGATTTTAAGTACATCAAATTTGAACATCCAAACAAGTGACGTAGATTCTATGCGTTTATTACTGCATACAATAAATTGTCATATTATGGAAAGGACGTGCGAGCATGGCTGGGTAGTCGAAGTTTAGAAACCTAATTTAAAATAGGAACATTTCATAAAGGAGCAATAAATACATTTTCTGCGAAAATTTCAGATCCGTTAATGGCATTAATTTACGAGAAATACAATGTTTAAAATTATCATTTTAGTGTGTGAATTGTGTAAAATACTTTACATCATCTTACATTTCCATTTTTCATAATTAATTTGTATCATTGTTACCTTGAAATATCACTTTCAATTTATCATAAACTGCTGAAACTAATACTTTTATATTTTAAGATCAACCAATCTCTAATCTTTGTCTTTCCTTTTTCGCTTGAGTTCGAAGAGATGTTGATAAAACTGTAGTGCATTTTCTCACCGTCTGAGACATTTTGACCTTTAACGTGATAACGTGTCGTTAACTTCTTAAACACGCACTCAACATTGCAAAAAGATAGGATGACACGGGCCTTATAACCATCTTTTTTTCTTTGCTCTGCTCGGTGCGATGTAAACTGTAAACGCACTACAAGTCGCTGATAATGAAAAGGTAATTTATGTCGCGATTTCTTGGCGCGAGTAGGCAGTGTAATAGTATATACTGTATATGCATGTACGTTCTCGTGTTCCGCGATAAGTCCCGTAATCATCAGCCTCTTCCAAACTGGCCTTCCAATACCCGCCAATATTACTTATTATAATTATCGAACTTTTTAGTGATATCGCATACACTACCTTTCACATCAATTTATTTTTCATTCACGTTAGAGAAGTCGCTCACTTAATTTTTAGCCCACATAAAATCATGTAGGTACTGCAGGATTTTGATTACATTATTGCTATTAATTATTTCGATTCCAAATCAACGCGTAATTGAGGTATCTTTCGCGTGCAATACAATTCATTTTGTATCTCCAATGAACAGAAAATATTTCTTCGAACCATTCAATTTGCGTTATAAAGCTCAATTTGAAATTGAAATTAGCTGGGAAGTAAAAAGTTAAACTTTACAATCTGAACAAATGGTAGAACTAAGGAATTTTGAATCATTTGAAAAGATTTATAAAATCTGATGCATGTTTTGCAAGTCAAATACTATTTTAAACCCAATGATTCATTAACAAGTTTAACAATTAAGATGGACATAAAATCATTTTAAATATCTAAGTTAGTCAACTATAGAATACCCATATCCTCAAGCTTTGAAATCTAGGAATTAGTAATTAAAAATCATTCGCCTTTTGACGAATTCATGCTCCTGCATTTCGATAAAGTAGTCGTAAAATAGAGAGATATTAGTCCAATTGTGTGCCATTTAAATTTCTGCATGAACGGAAACTGACGAAGTAATGGCCGATTGACAAGCAGTCAGGACATAATTTTCATGTAATACGCGTGGATTTTACGGCGCACAGTAAAATTCAATGTTCTGAGGACGCGCGCGGCCATTGGCTGTCACGCGCATTCGTATGCAACGCAGCCGCGGTATAGTGTGACTAACGTTTAATTGGCGCGGGAATTTGCATTTGAGCCGTGCGGGCAATCGTGCATCGATAAAAATTCAAAACAGCTCATTGTATTCAAATTCTGGCGGTGTACCGCCAAGCCGGGAACACTTGTAGAACAAGCAGCCGCGCGCAATCGAGAGCCAGTCCTGCATTGCGCTCCGAACTGAATCGAGTTAACTGGTGTCGGCTCTTTTTCCTTTCGTCCCTTCCTGCGTTATCGTCTCGTTCATCCCTCGGAATTGCTCTTTTTTCCTCTCTATTTTTCACTTTTTATCTTTGCTTTTTACGATCGATTATCACGACTTTTCGCCGCAAACAAACATGCAGCTCCAAACAAATATTTCCGACTTTTTCATTTTCCAATTTCGGTAGTCAGCCCGTGTAGAAAATTATCGGGGAACTATTCGGGGCCAGGATAGACCGTCCTGGCCGCTAACATTGTTTTTTCAAAACAATCTAGTGCTAGACCATCAGTCTTATGAAAATCTATTTTAGATGGTGGACGCTAAACATTATTTCAAAGACTGTATCCGATCAGGGTCCGAAAGGACTGACTAGATGATGAGGAAAAATATGCATTTTTTTTAGTGTTCACTTTTAAAGTTAGATACTTTTAAGTACCCTGGCCCGATAATTTTTCACGCGGGGGACCTAATGCAAAAGGGTTATGGTAATTAAACAAGAAACTTTACCGTTTGCTGTTATAGCAAACGGTTGGAGCAATTGAATTACGTTCTCATCATTTTCATTTTAAGTGAATTGTAGGTATAGAGAGTCGTATATAATTGACAAATAGAAATTGTGTCATGAAACAAGGTAGCGAATGTAACACTCAAATTCCGCAATTTTCTGTATTTACTGATTAATCTCCAGTGTACACATTCGCCCCTTTTGTGGGAGCTTTTGTGTTACGTTGTATTTGAAGATTAATATTGAACACACACGCATTTCCTTTGTTTAGAATCTTTTGTTCTCTCATCTTACGCTATTTTTTCCTGTCCCATCAGGATAATGTAATGTTTGATTGGACCTTTTTGTATACAGTAGACAATTATTTTAACCTCAATTATTTTCCATCTCTGGCAATTTTTAAATACCGAATAAGCTAATTAATGGATTAAGTCTTTTCTCCATATATTTGTAAAGCTATACAATTAAAGTATTCAAATTATTATTGCTTTCATATTAAAAGTTTGTGTAATTTTGAGGCTTTGATGTCGGTATTTCCTTCGAATTAAATTTGAATAAATGTTTTTAAGATTCAATTTATATTTGCTTCAATTAATAAATTTATATCAATCAAGATAATTGCAAATTCAAATATTAATAATTTTAAGCTGATGATGCAGAATAATTTTATAGTGCCAATGTTTTATTTTTAAAGAAAAATACAATTATTACTTAACACGATTGGCGTGAGCCGTGTAGTCCTGGAATAATTTACCACTTGTAATTATGCCGATATACATCGTTGGAAATCCAAACGACAGGCAACCTTGAACTTACATTGCCATGAGAATGGAATACGTTACCCGTAGGAATGAGTTAGCTCGCACTGGGTCACGGCAACCGATTCTTGCGGAATTCCAGAAGTTCCGGAGATAAACGTAGATGTTAAGGTATGGTTTACATTTTTAAGCTGTTTCCTATACTGAAAAAACAAATTTCTAGGAACGGAGAACTGTGGCGATAATACTAATTAGATAGCGTCAGTTTCACCGATATTATAGGGCTCCTAAGTTGCAGTATGTGACAGTTGAGAAAATCAGGCACCGTTCTTTACCACTTTTTAACTCGCAGAACCAATTATTTGTAAAACTCGAAATAAATTTCTATGAATGTCCTGATACACTTTTCTCATTTACCTCCATTTCTATATTAAAAAATACTCACAAATGAAACTACTTATAAATAGTGCAGGATAAGTCGCATATATTGATAAATAGGTAGTTGCTCATTGTCATCGTGAATAAAGCGAAAGCATATTGACTGGCTACTCACTATCTGAAAAGCAAATGACTAATTAGTAGTGACGTCCAATACGATACTTTCTCGGGATGGTCTCTGTTTTTTCTCGGGTTGGGATTAGGTTTTCGATATCTGGATCTGTATCGGATTCCAATACCCCTTCGCCAGATGTGCGCGTGTTACCTAGACGTCCTAGGCCGAGTGGAAATGAAAATTAGATAATGAAGCTGACGTTAGACGATCGAACTGCGACAGTGCGACTCAGCGAGGTTCGACAGAGGTAGCAGAGGGTAAGTTAGGGTTTGACCGGCTGGCATCATCATCTCATTGTCAGATTTGCTTCTCCGCTCGGTTCATGTGTGCATCTATCGATGAAGTACCGTAATCCTCAGTCAATATATCGATTTCCGAGACCAAGTCGATCAGAGACCAAACCGACACGATACCCAACCGGATACTGGAGGCTACTATCGGCTCGGGATCGTGTCCGTATCAAAAAATATCGCCGCCACTATGACCAATATTTTTGCACATCTCAAAACATCTCAAAACATGATTTGTGGCCATTGCCAATCATTATACAATTTAGATGGTAATCACTCACTATTGTTTCAGTCTAAAATCTACAAGCGTACGTGATCATTGACTATTTCACCACGTTTCAGAGGTGAGAAACTCACTCAATTAACCTACGCTACAATAACGATTTCGTAGTGGCCAATCATCGTATTTTTGACATTATTGTTAATTTATTTAAATATAAATTATGTACTGCTTTTAACACTCCATTTGCTATGGAAATTTGAATTCTTAATGAAATTATCGTTCATATATTTAAGAATTTGTTTGTCGTTTATACTGGTTTCATTTGTTTTCCTGACATTTTGAAAGGGGAAAGTTTTTTTTTATTTAACTGGGTCTGTTGAATACGACTTTGACTTCAAGAAGTGTTTTATCACGTCTCGTTTTCTCTTAGTTGTTATTTGTTTGAATTCAAAGCCTAAAACCTTCACTTGCTACGTTAGAGACTTTGATAAGTGTTTAGAATAAAGCCTAAACTTTGTACTTTCAAAGTACTATATCGAAGTACTGTCACTGTTTTTTTCGATTACTACTATCTCTCTAGAAAGACAAGTACGCGTGAACAGTGAGCAATCATGAGTAAAATCTATTTATCGGAAATCTGATGAAATCTTTTTCATTAAAAGCTCAAGGTTTATTAATAGTAAATTATATTACAATTATATAAGTTACACTTTGATTGCATTCAAGACTAAACGATCAAAATTTAACTAACTGTAAAATCCAGTAAAAATTTAATGCCAATAAATACTGCTTTCTCTTAAAAGAATAAAGTTTTATGAATATTGCGAAATGGATGACAAAGCCATCCGAAAATATTTTAAATCCGATTGAATGTGAATGCTACTAAAATTGAGTTACTGTCAGAAAATGCCTTCCCGTTCTACAAGTGGGCGGGTGAGTTTCATATCCGTATTAATCGAATTAGTTTCTATTGGTATTTATCACTTCAAAAACCTAAATTCATTCCGAATGCACCAACATTTGTCGTCAGTTGTGCATTTTTAGTACCTTTCCTGGCTTTAAAAAAAGTAGTTAAGCGCAATGTTAATAATTTTAAGAAAATTCAAAATGACTGTAATAATTCTGTAAAAGTTGGTGGTTATCCCCTGTAATAAGGTCCACAGTCAAGTAACTAGTTCTTTTTTTTTTTACAAATTTTCGCAACCCTGAAAAATTGTCAGCAATAATAAATGTGATTTTATCGAGGGGTATATTACTTCAAAATTCGGTGTACACTGATTGCAAGATTGCCAGTGATTGCACTGTGATATTGCAAAGTGATTGCAGTAAATGCATGGTGAAAATAGAGTGATTGCAATTAATTTTGTACACCAATTGCAGGAGTTGTGTACCCCTTGGATTTTATTATAGATACTTTTGTCGATACATTAGGTATGAAACACTCTAATTATCCATTTGGTTAGGGGTAGAAGATCCACTGTCCCATTAATAAAAACAATTTAATTTTTGCTCTTTGATAAAAGCTTCAGTTCATTTCTTCCCTGACTTCCTCTCTTCTGTATGGACATCAAACGCAGTATGAGAGTCTGGATTTTTCTGTAATGTAGGAACTCCCCTGAATTAGCGAAGGGTCGGCGATTTTTGCAAATTGCTCGAAGGTTGGTCGAGGTTGTCGAGGTGGCAGAGGTTTAGACTTGGTCCGTTTACGCGGTTGTGTGGACTCGCGTCCTCGAGTTCGACCCTGAGGGAAGTAAAGGCGAATGGAGGAAGAGAGATGGAATGAAAAAGAGAGAGGGAGAGAGAATGAGGAAGATTAAGAAGGAAGACAGTACAGTGTCTGTAAAGGAGCGAGAGAGGTGGATAAAAGGTCTTTCTACTGAGCCCAAGAGCGAGAGGTGTAAGAGAAATAAAGAAGTTGAATAAATGGAGAGAGGAAGAGTGATGAGTGGGGGAGGGGGTGGGAGAGAAAATAAAGGATTGATGAAGAAAGAAGAATTAAAATAGTAAAAGAGAAAGAAAGAGAAGATAGCGGTGCAGAGAGTAAGAAAGATGAGAGCGAGAGGGATGTGAGGGGACACAAATAGAGAGAGAAAGAGGTAAAGGGCGGCAGTGCGAGAGGGTGAGAGAAGAGAGGGTTAGATGGGTTGGGTTCGCCGGCTCGCCGCTATTGATTTTTCCCGCCAGACTCGTGGCCTCTTCGTCTCGCGCCCGGAGCTCTCGCACTCGTGTTTTCCCTCTCTCTCTTATGCTCTTTCACTCGCTCTCTCACTCTGCTGCAATACCAAAATCCCTCACAGACTCACTCACACTTGCTCGGGGTGCATAGAGGAACTCACACGTACGCTCCTCTTCTCACTCTCTGTTACCACCCTCCCTCTTCCTCACTCTTTCTCTTTCACTCACTCGCTCTTCTTGTCCAACACACTAGAACCCGGAAATAGCCTTCTCGCTTCCATCCCCGGCTTCAACTGATGTGGAGCTCCGTCGAAATAAGGGGCTGACGTGGCCGGTTCTCGCACCTCGCGAAAGCTCCAGAACCGAGCGAGGAACCGAGGCCCAAAAGCCAGGAGTTTCAGAATGGATTGCATTGTCCATCTTCCAACGTGCGTCCTGACACAATAATAATTATGTCACTCAAGGACACTACAGATTCTAATATGCATTCTGCAAATAGTTCAGTTTACACTATATGTCACTGATATATTGTTTCATTATTATATGTGTCATTCCATAAGAAAAAGTACTAATTTGTCGGCATGTAGCATATAGCCAGATAAAGTGTCGACAATTTGAAGCCCAGAATGAACCACTTAGGCGAATGAAAGAGTCACCTCAAGGCTCTCTTGAATTTAAAATATCAAAAGCCCGCTTATCGAGAAAAACGCATCTAAAGTTGGCCAGTCCCATCAGGGGCCGTCTATAAATTACGTAACGCAATTTCCCGACCATTTTACCCTCCCCCCACACACAAATACCCCGCACTCCCCCATCTAACGTTCTTTCCGACTTTTCCATGTAGTTTTTCGCCATTATGTAACACTAAGCTGGACCCCCCCCCCCCAGCACCCGGGTTACGTAATTTATGGATGGTCCCTACGTGTTACATTTTTTGTTCGAACATAAAAGTTACCCACTTTTGGTATCTTCTGTGACACAAGGATAAAACACCGATACATTATAGTTTAGATCTTTGTTCATAAAAACGCAAATATCTCCTAAGCTACGATCGACAAAGTGGTACCTTTTCTTGTGGAATGGCACATATAATTTTTTTTCAATGATCTCCAATGGGACCAGTCGATGCTACTTTTGATCATTTAGGGCTGTGTTTATGAAAAAGACCTTTTTAGATTCTCGTCTCTTTTAATACTAAATGTTGATTGATTTCTGACTTGATTTGTTCAATTTATATATTTTTACTTAAAGCTTTACAACTAAAAAATACTTGATTTTAAAAGCATTCTTGGAGAATTTAATATTAGAACTCTCCATTTCATGAACAGTTAATTGCCTCCATTAAGTAGTGTAGTTAAAGAAACTGCATTTTTAAGAGATGTCAATAAAATCGTCCTATACTCTAAAATTGTTCATAATGAACCTCTAGAGCCATGCGCATTTCACCAGATGAATATTCAATATCTAGCAGATGTGGAAGCCGCTTAATCTGAAGTGTGTACAGAAATAGCTTCTCGGATAGAATAACCATCGAGCCTTCGTCGATATTTATAACCAAAATGCATCCCAGATAATGAAGAAGCACGGTTTCATGAATATTAGCACTTGTTTGAATGAGAAACTTTTATTTAGGTACTGACGATGAATTACGGCAGTTGTAAGGGCTTGCATTTCAAGCCACGTGTAATATTTATTGCGAACTCGAAAACAGTCTAAAAAACACATGGATGGTAATGCTGGCTATATACTTTTGTTTACTCTTGCTGAAAGCAAACTATTATGTGTTCATAGACAATTTAAACGTTTTTTTTTTGCTTCACTAACCCGATTAATGGTTTGTCAAATTGAATTGAAATCAATCGTAACAAACCTCAAATTTTGTTCGAGTAACAAATATTTGAAAGGACAGAGAGAAAAATATAGAATAGCAGAGCCAGAATGAAAAAACAAATATTTTATAGCACTTAAACTGTATAACACGGATGATGTTATCATATTTTGATTAACATCTAATTAAAAGAGGCAGTGAAAGGAAAAACATTGTTATTAAGATGCAGGCAATGCTTACTATTTATGTGAAGATATAAGCTATCTTTCATTCATGACTATTTTCTGCACTGTTGGCTATGTTTATTAAAAAATTATTTTTAGAAGCCCCTGATCAGGAATTGTAATTATATCTACAACTTCATTTAAATCATGTATACGCAAGCACGGTCCTCAATTTACATATCATAATTACTTCAACAAATCTTCACTATAAGATATAATTAAAATATTATATATTTATTTGAATGTTTTCTATTTGAACTCTTTCTGAAATTAATGATATATATTTATAAACTTAATTTTGCTCAAAGTTTTATGTTTAATATTGCATAACTTTCAGGCTCCGATAAAGACATAATCACAAAATATCTAGAGTTCATCAACCTTCACCCGTTTATCGATAATCGAGAAATAAACGAGACAACTTATCACTTTAACCTTCTGCAATTCCCGAACAGTTACTTCTACTCTTCTTATCACCCGTTTATGTAGACATGATGTGGACAGAGCTTGATGCATTTTATAGCATCCTGTAATCGTGGTTCTCAGATGACTCAATATTGTTTCGAACCGGATTTCCTTTGGGCACACGTTTCCAGGTTTTCAGTTATAATATTGTATTAATCATGAAAAATATCGTTAAGAAATAAAAATTGGAATTTTCGTAAAAACGACAGAAGAGAAAAATAAAATGTTTCATATCTATAAATCGTTCACCCACACAAAGTCTACGAATTTGTTACTGAATATTTTTTGATAAGATGCGTAGTTTTCGTTTTAATCATGAAAAGTAACACTGGAAATAGTCAATAAATTTTTTTTGGCAAAACTACACAAGGTACCGTAAAATATTTAATGAAGTAATTTTCGATTTAATCTTATAAAAGGACTTCAAAAATAAAAATCTGTATTCAAGAAATCAACTATAATAGAAGAAAAACACAATGATGGGCCTGAAAGACAAAGTGATTATAGCATAGGGATCTTTTATACATATATTATTAAATGCGTTTTTTTGTTATTTCAATAAAGAAAAGAATAAAACATCCGTGAAACTGAAAAGGACACAGTGATGTAAACAAAATAAAATCACGTTACGTAATATATGGGTAATTTTCACATAAATTGAGTTTTTCATATAGGTATGAGTTGGATTTTTCACAAAGGATTTAGGACTGATTTGATTCAAAGGATGTTAGAGGACTATTTTAGATGTACGATAGTGGTATTGGGATCAAATAATATTCAGCAATTTTTCGGTTAAGAGAATATTTGTTATCAGGGGGACATGGCTGAATGAGTTTGCTCGAGCGTATAGGAGTAATATGCTATAAAAGGAACAAGCTATTCTGTTTTAAAGAAAATCTAAATTCAATATATATAAGTTAAAAAAAGGTTAAACAACCACCGCAGGGTCCCATTGAGAGCAAATGCCGTCTAAAAATGACACCTGCTCCCAGTAGAACAGCGGTCAAGCACACTTACGGCCACACTAAATTGATTCCAATGGAAATTTTATTATCTATAAAAAAGTAATGCCCGACCGGTACCGGGCACTACTGAAATCCGACCGTATATACTATAATTATGTTAATAATTTACACGTTTTAATCAACTTATGAGAGAAATTGATGCCAATCGAAAGAAAGAAGTGGAAAAATACCTATGATACAAAAAAATTTAGTTTTCAAACATTCAAGGTAATGAGACACTACTGTTTATTTCAAATTAGAAATACATCTTCTTACATTTCAGTGTGTTCCAGCAAGTGTTACAAGTTCCATAGACACACATAAACATTATGATTCTTGTAAGAAACTTACATGAGTATAATCAATTTTTCATTAATCTTGGACATTTACTGAGATATTTTGTTAGATTGAAATTCTTGATATTTTTTCAAATTGGCTAGTAAAACTATTCGAAATTGAAAACATGTACTTGAGACATACTATTTTTCAAAAAATAGTAAAATGAAAGCAAATAATCACAAACAAAAACGTGTTTGTGCTGAAATTTCAGTTAGAAATTAGTAATTTGCATCCGAATAAGTGTTAATAAAATACGCGACAAAAATTTAAAAACTACAGTCTACAATAAATATTAAAAGCGTAACAACTTAAATTATGTGAAACTGACCCATATCAACGGTCCCATAGGAAAAATGGTTGAATTATTGTTATCAGTTTATATATTTCTGAATTTAAAATCATAGTGGTCGGCCTTCGAATTGCATAATGATTCACCGCGGCCAACAATAGTGTATTGACTTTATATCTGCCCATTATTCGTAAGCCAAAGTAAGAAACAATTATTCGCATAGTCAATAAAAAGCTCAAACGATTCTGAATGATTTTTTTCAAAAACATTATTATATTACATTTTACTGACCTGTATATAGCTTGTCAACACGTTGCGGAAATTAATGAGGTAACCAGTCATTGAGGGGTAGTCAACCATTTTGGCGATTACCCTATCAAAGAATGAATTATTAAAAAATTATTCACTTCAATTAAAGGAGAAAAATTATACATTTAGAGAGGTATTTTTTGTAAGATTTCTGATTTGTATTTATTTTTTGAGTCTTGCGTTCTGAAGAACTTTCCTTTTTTTTTATAAAAGCTTTACACGAAACTATACGATATGCCTCAAACAGCATAGCTTCATTAATTATACGCGTCGGATGTTTGAATTAGCGACTGAAAAGAACTCATTGATGCTTCACGTGAAACGCACCGGTATATTAAATATACCAAGATTTGACGCTCGGTCGAGCTTAACGAAGGCCTTTGGAGCCGGGTGCGTAAACTACTGTCTGACCCAATTGAGAGCGTTTATCTTTTTTTTTCGATACAAAGAGGCACTCTCTACTTCACGCGATCCAGTTCTTCCCTGATTTTCTCCAGAGCTTAATAGACATTCTGATGAATCTTAATGTATAATAATCGATCCGTGTTTAGCTTCAGGCATTTTTCCCGCTTTTAGATATATTATAAAATGTTTGAGTTCAATGAGAGTATAATAAATTTAATTAATAATATTTTGAATTTTTTGGGTGAATATGCTTCTAATTTGAGACGAGAGAAAATATTTCTTTCATTTCAACTTTCAAACCTTCAGGGAAATTAAAAAAGAAAGCTGGAGTCGTCACAGCCGGCGAGCTTGCGCCGGCAAGCAATATTCTTTTGAATGTTTTCAATTTAGAACACTTCTCTCGATACTTCAAATTAAAATTATCGTTGATGTTATAGAATTGTAAAAATTATCAATTTCAAGTTTCATATTTTTAATAATTTTTTTATTTTGGAACACTCAGAATCCAATGTATATGCACACTGGAAAAAAAATGCTGATCCAAGAAAATGCGTTTCTTTGGCTTATTATCTTCGTACCAAGGATTTGATTACTCCAGTTAAATCAATATTGTTAACTTATATCAAGGAAATAGTTTCCTGATTTAAAATTACATTTTTCTGTATCAAATACCTCATTTTTAAACACAAATCGCTGATTGCTTTCAACCAAGAACAAGATAACAAGATTTCTTTATATTGCAGAAATGTTTTATAGGACGCATTTTGTACGATCAATTCTTTGAATTAAGTAAATTTGTTGTGATTCAAGATTTTTTTCTCTGCCTGTGTTTAATTCAAATCGTAAACAAATTTGCAAATATTATTTAAAATAAGAGACGCATGTGTTGAGAAAAATATGCATAATTAAATAAATGCGAATTAAAGAAATTAAATTTAAAGCCGTTACGTTTTTGGATATTTAATTTAAATAAGGCGCCACTTCGGAAAAAAGTCATTGGCACAACTAATAATGAGAAGTCATGCTGGTTTTCGCCGGACACGTAGAAAAACAATCCACAGCACTTTAAAAAAATGATCACTGTTTTTAATTACCGGAACAGAAAAATGTTGTAAATTAACAAAATTCTTGTGCACTTCATCTCTGTAAGTAGTATTCAATGTTTAATAATTAATATTATCGCACCGAAAATCGCATAAATATGTTCGTTATGTGCTTGTCATCGTGCACGCGGGCGGTGACGTTTGTTGACATTCGCCAATACGTGTCGCGTGTAGTTTCGTTGTTTCAAAATATAAGTATCGCTGTTTTCAAACACTGCAGCAGTTGCAAAAATCTACGAGATTCATTACTACCCATCACTATGGGTTTTCGTACATTTCGCTTTCGTTTATTCGAGTGAATTCATGCTTACTTCAATGTATAAAGAAAGGATTAATGAAGTTCCTGCGTATGCGTAAATATTAGCAAATGTATAAAGAGAGAGTTAGTCTTAATTGATTTTCACCAAACTTGCGCCGGAACTCACGACTTACATGCTCGATGAGAAGAACCTAATAGCGAATTCGGTTATCTGCACTGGTGTACTTCAAAAGTACTCCGACCGGCTTTGAAGCAGGTCGGAGTGAGAAGTAAGACGGAGCAGGTCGGAGTGCTTTTGAAGTGCCTGATCCAGTGCAGATAACCGAATTCGCTATAAGTTTGTGTTTCGTCGATTATTGACGTCGACGTGGACTAATTGGGCTTCAGTCCACTAGAAAACTAAGTAATGCTATGCGCATCCGCCAGGTACCCCTTGTCCCTGTAACTTAGATTCTTCTCAACGAGCATAGTCGCACGTTATGTCTTTCTGTGATTGGGAAAAGTATCGTGTTACATATTGTACTATTAATTTCGAGATTTCGGAAAAAAGCGCGGTATTTTTTCGGCACACGTAGAGAGCCTTAAAGGCAGTAGTAGGTAGTAGCCCTAACGGTGTAATCTCCTCATATTTTTTAAAGGCTTTTGACAAATAATATATTATGGCTTAAGTTTTACAATTAGGTTACGTATTTGAACATTTCTAGTGCAACATAATCTTAGTTTTAAAAATCCACGTCATCTAAAACCTCTACAAAATGTCCGTTCATCTATTATTCTACTCTATAAAAAGGAACTAGATTTATGTGAATTCATAGAAAAAATATATATTTTCTTATTTTTTGGGACGTTTGATAAAAAATGTCTCTTATACTGCCTTATCGTGATCTTGAATTTTGTTTTTCCTCGAGCAGAATAATTTTGTCTGTATGTATGCATGGCTGTGTTGTTACTTAAAGCTTGTAGTGACGCTAACTTTTGAAGGATTTATCTAATCGAGACAGCCTCCGATGTACTTTTTTAGGGTCCCACAATTAAGGCGAAGTTTGTAAATCAGATATTTGCGACCAAAATTAAAGAATGTGGAGCATTCTCAAAATTTGAAACAAAATGTTTTAAAGAGTTTTATATATTTTTGATAAACCTTCTCGTACATGGCAAAAAGACTTGCAAGTTATCTCATTGACCTCATTAAATTCGATGAAAATAAAAAATTTAAATGCTTCAGAACAATTTGAAAAATTTCAAAAAATATAAAAAACTATTTTCTTGATAGACTAGAAGTTTTCAGTGAAAGTTTTACTAGATATTGAATATATTTTGAAAATATCCCAACGACATTTTTCCATTAGACTAATCAAAAAGTCAGATTATTTTCAAAATTATGTAATTTTTCTTTGATTGAAGAAAAAATTAAAAACTTCTAGATAATGAATAATGCAGTAGATAGCATATATGGGGATATTTTTAAAACGTACCTACTTATTTTATTCCGCTCGATTTTGTCTACATCTATTCATTTTTCAAAGAAAACCGTCTGTATATCTTGACTGTCGAGCGCGAAATGCGAGTATCGCAATGGGAATGTATAATCGTCGAAGCCCCAGCTGCTTTGAGAACTTCCTTTAAAACAAATAAAAGAACAATTTCGTTTTCAATTTATGACTGTAGTTCATCAGGGGTTCAAGTCACAGTTTTTGATTTGAGTTACAATGCTTATTATATTTGAAAAATTCAGTCGAAGTGCACGCATTAAACGTAAGAAAACGAGCGTGAAGAGCGAGAGCGTACCAGCGCGCCGTAATTAATTAATTAATCATTACTCCCGTATCTCGGGAGTAAGTTTATTTGTGCAAAAGATTTAAAATTCAGTTTTGAATAACTGCCAAAAACCGATTTTGAAAACCCATACAATTTTAGTCTGAAACTTCTAGGTCGATTTTCTCGGAATAGATTAAATTCGGCTCGGGAGAGGAAATTTGTTCTATCTTGAAATAGTAATTTCAACTTTACAGAATGTTTTTTTGTTCTTTTGAAAAACTCCTATTTTGTTGGTTATCTAGATTTGTACTGTCACCCTTCAAATATCACAGCCGTAATTTATTTCCATTTTTCATTTGTGCTACGCGCACTGAATTTCGGTATACGTATATTCAGCCTTATAAAATATAGCGTGCGCAGCTTGCTATTTTGGCGTAAAAATAGAATATTTGGTTTTTTGTTAGCACTTTTGATGGAGAAAACCATAACCTCTGGTCAAGGCTTGCTGGTTAACGAAATCGTTCTTTCTTTTATGGCCTAAACAAGTGGGCCAAAGCTCGGTTTATCCGTCAATTTTTTCGAGAGTTATCGTGTTTACGACCGGACAGCCAGACAGACAGACAGACGCCATCGCCAAAACTTGATTTTCGGCTTTAGGGGGTTTCAAAACTTGGAGATCCGTTGAAAAGCGGTAGTGTGATATTTCCGAAAATTATAAAAATTTCTCAATCATAAATTATGAGAATTTAAAAAAGTTGTGCAACGAAATATATCAAAAATCTCTTACTCAATGTTGTTGATCACTAATTTGTTTTTGAATGTCTTGTCATTGCTCTATTTATTAAATTTCAAATTTAAAAATGAAATTTTCTGCTCACTCTCAATTTGTGTACCATGTCTGTCATGTAATTTGTGATCGTTATGGTGGGGAAATATTTTATTATTCTTGCAAATGAAGATCGTAAATTATCTACTTTGTTAAGTGAACAAAAGTTAATTTCACCAGATATTAACATTTAATCAAATTTTAAATAAATTCAGAAGATATATATTTGGGTTTTGAATTTTTTCCTCGAATGTCAACGTTTATTAAATATTCCAAGGGACTTATAGTTATTTCAAGTGATTTTAACATATTACAAAAAAAGAATGTTTTTATGCATTTCAATGAATTTAAAAAGATTTCAAGCGATTTCAAATAATTTCTAGAGATTATATAAAGAACTGTAAAGGATTGGAAAGACTCTCACAGAATATCTACGAATTTTAATCGGTTTAAGAAGATTCCGAGGGATTTTGGGAGATTTTAAAAGACTTCGTGAAAGTTTTCAAAAGGAACTTCGCAATAGATTTCTTGAGAGTCCAAAGTATTTTTAAAGATTTCAAGGATTGTCGAAGCATTTCAAAATATTGTAAGAGATTTTACAGGACTTCAAGTTTATTATAATAATTTGGAGGGCTCTTTCAGGATGTCAAGTGATTTCTAATCATTTTAAGGAATTTTAGAGGATATCTACGCGTTAAAGAATATTTTAAAAGATTTAAATGGGAATTTAATGATTTCAAATATATTTGATAGGTTGAAAAAATAATGGGGCATTCGAAATGAGTGCAAAAAAAATGTGTAGAATTTCACAAAGTGTAAACATTTTTAAATTGATTATGACCGATTACAAAATTTTTGAAAATTTTCAAAGTATTTAAAATTATTTCAAGGGATTTTATGGTATTGCTTTTATGAGCTTTCAGAAGATTTCAAGGCATTTTAAGAAATCTATATTTATTTATTTTTTAATTTATTTAATACTAAGGCCTAAGTATTTTTAAACACTGAAATATCTATTTGTTTTGTTTCATATATGTTATGGCAATGAGCCGCTGATAACAGTTTTCTGACCTGTTATATTTTGGATATCATAACTTATGAATTAGTAAAGTTCTTAATTAATTCAGAGTACTTTGCAGAGTACGTATTTTTGACGAATCTAGCCCCTTTCAGTGCAATTCAATTTAGTATTTAAAATATGGAAATATTCTATGAATGGCTACGAACGGGACAAAGGGTATAAATAATTAATGGAAAATACAATTTTTATTAAGATTCACATAATTAATTTAATTTACTCAACCTCAGATGACTCTACTGCGAAATTATCACAATAAATCACGCGAATAACAAAATAAACATATTTACAACTAAAAAACATGATACAAATTATGAACATTTTTGGTAATGCAAAATGTCGAACAGCAATTGCTCGATTTCGTATAAGCAATACTGATTATTTGGGACGCGATAAGAGTACAAATGAAATAGCATGAGCCGCGAATCGGATTTTGAGGAGTCTCTCGGGTAGGATAAACTAATTAAAATAACAGGCGTTCGCGCGTGTAGTGCTCGTTTACGGAATATAATTTTTCCTCTTGAATTGGACAAAACGAGGGAGAAATCGTTAAAAAATAACGCTTAATATTACGATGCTTCGATACGCGCGGGTGATTTCGACCTCGCATGAAATTATCTATCTTTATGGTGCATTTTGTACGCATGATCGAGCCTTTGATGAATTTCAAGAGGTTCTACCATCTATCCCCAACTGGCAGCTATGCACAGCTTTATTCAACTGAAACAATTATTATTCTAGTTCCTCTTTTCAATTTTTATTTAAGGTCATTTCAAATGTTTGTTGTCTTCAAACACACCATTGTTACAAAATTCTGCCAGTCGAACAAAATAATGTCAATATACATAGGGTAATCGGTACAAGGATTGGCCATAGTAAGTTAAGCAATCAAAATAGCCCATATTTTATATACTTAAGATGTTAACGAAAATTTCGTAAAACAGAATGGTCGGCCGCGTCGACATACTGATAAGCATAGGCCAATGATTGAATTATTGGCTTCTGAAATTTGGAAAAATATAGTCATTGGCTAGACAAGATCTCTGATATCAAAAATACAGCAATTGGCCTCTAAAATCTATGTATAATGATTGAGCTGGATCAAAGATCATGTTCTGACATTATTTTCGTGCAGTATTCAGAAAGTAATAAAACTTATTTACGTCGCCTATAAAAAGTTTTAACAATTCTGAATGATTTTTTGTAGATATTAGCCATTTGCTATCCACATATTAAGGAAAATAATCACCGTTGCTGTCGTGTACCTTTTATCATCAAATTCAATACATTCATAAGTCAATAAAATAGCTATTTTTTCATTTCTTATTTAGCACTCTCTAACTCTAAATTATTGAAATTTCATTGATTAATACTGAACATCTCCTAATTCAATTAGAAAAAAGTGAGCCACTAAAGATTATAATAGGAAATTATTAATTTTATCAATCGAAATATTTACTAAATCAATAGCGGAAAATTATTGCATGGTTTTTAAAAATAAGAATGTAAAATGATATATGTATTACGTTGGAGGAAAATAATTGAAGAGGTGGAACGTAAAATTCAAATACATCTATGTTAATAAAGTTGTAGGTACACTTCATGGGTGAATTTTGTAGAAGAAGCCCAAGTCAAGATTCACACAGTCAGCAGGTTGAACTTTGCTTTCATATTTCGAGGCAGAGAGCCAGCTTTTCGTCTCGTGTTCAGTTGTTCACCACATGTGCCCGACTTTCTTGAGCGAATTTTTGTAGTGCAGTCGCAAAAAGTACAATCTTTTTGTTGAAAATGTATGTCTATACTTGACATTTATTTGTACTATATATTTTTCCGAATTGGTCATGTTGTTATGAGTTATAGCCGAGTTAAAAAAATGCTGAAAAAAACCTTCCACGTTTGAAGGAATGTTGGTTTATATTTAGTGATTAGTATTAATTTAATAATTGTCATGGTCTTAAATTAGCTTCAAAGGTTTGATCATACGTTATTTTGCTCTCATGGTCATTCTATACGGGGTAGGTGTCACGTGTCCGTATGGTATTTCGAAACTCTGGGTAAATTTGATTCTTTGTGTCACGTATATTGTACTTAATTATTTATTTCAATACGGTCATCATAGTAAAATATGTCATCGGCTATAAATAAATATAGATAATGAGATGAATTTTTATATACTTATTATGCTTCTTTCAGTACCGGATTTCAATGACTGATTTACTAGTATATTTATATCTGATAAGTATCAAATCGCGTATGAGATTTAGAGCGTATTTTATTATCCCATAAAAGTGCGTTTAGAAAATGTGGGTCAAGACTATCCTAGTCTTGCGCAATTTCGTAATTGGAGAAGTTTTATTCGTTTCAATTTCCGCATCATATGATATATTCTCTCTTTCTTTAAAGTGATGTATTGCCTTGCAAAACGGTTAAAAAAGTGAATTACATTTAAACCGCATTAAAAAAAATATATATATATTGAAACATGAGCTTTATACAGTTGAATGGATTTTTCGTTTAAAATGTTTATTTCTTGAAACAAATATCAATTTTGGTTATCAGTTAAATGTACATTAGAGTCCGAATTCATTCCCAATATTTATTATTTTATTTTATTATTTCTTTGTTATATTGGACCAATACTGCGCCAATAGTGAGTCTTGGCAATTTCTTACTAGGAGGCGAACTCCTTCCGCTATTCCGTCATTTATTCGTTTATACCCCTACCTACCCTCTAGAGAATCTCAGCAGTGCCGTAGTAGTTGAGTACAGAGTACATGGCATTAAAGGCGTTAAAGCGCGCGGCGCTTTAAACTTTACAATCTTATAACTCTTACGCGCGTCTTCTGCGTTTATGGCAAAGTGCGATTTTTCACAGTGACTATCCGTTTCTCACCGAGCTTTCAAGACACGGTTGCAGATTTTGCTTGTGTCGTTATAATTTTTATATAAAAGGTATGATCTCATCCTTTGGACTCAAGACTCCATTATTTAAAGATACATTGACAATCAAAGTATTTTTTGTTTTATTACTCACACGTTCATCGCTTTTGGACATTTGCGTATAGAGAATCCCCCTCACTGAGTGTACCTAAGTTCTCCTTTCCACAGGAGATCGACAGGCACTAAACCTTTAACCTCGCCTTTAACTTAACCCCGCAATAATCCACTAGATAATGCCTGACGTGCTCAATCCTGTGAATTCCCTTAATCCCATATCGCCTGCAGCCAGATTTTTATTAGAAGCGCTCGCATTCGCCTGAACACTTGGTCAGGGAAGTGGAAAACTTCAGAAAACCAAAACTCCTGTGCAGGGACGGTTACCGTGTGACGAGTTTCAATGTAGACATGCGATAACGTCGAGTGCCCACATCCATCCTCGGCGTCTATTCTCCCGCTCGAAACTATCTATCTGAAGAAAATTGTTTTTAGGAAAGACAATGAGCATCTTTTCTTTGATTTTTAAAACCATATAGAAAATTGGTCGATTTGAGATAGTGAAGTATATCCTTAAAAGCTTGCATTGCACGAATGATATTTAATTCTTATAATATGAAGAGTATGGAAATTATATAGTAATTTGAGTATATCATGGGCAAGATGATAGAATGTGGATTTAGTAATACTGGATCTTACCCCCGGCACCAACCAAGAACGTCGGACCGCCAGCCGGCAGCTCCGTGTAATTAAACGGGGCATTATCGTTAGTTAGGTTGTTCAGTTGCCTCAGATCACCATCTGCATTACATCAGAGCGAGCATATCTCGCTACCCATGACTATCGACACACATCCATATACATACACTACATACACTACATAACTGCAGGGACAGATTAGGCCACACAGAACATAGATTGGTAGCTCGGGGCTGTCGCCGCAACTATCGTGTCTTGTCTTTCGTGATATTTGAGATCTTACCCGACAGGGCAATTAGTGCAAACGAGATATTCAGTTATTCACGAAACTGATATTCAATTATTCTTAACATATACATAAAAAATTGGGGGTTATTCACAAAATACGTGATACGTTTAGGGTGGGGGTGGGGGGAGGGTCTGTCGAAGTATCATTCTCCATGTTAAAAACAATGGAAAAAGTATCACGCCGAGGGAGGGAAGGTCAGAAGTTCCTGAAAAATATCACGTATTTTGTGAATGGCCCCTTGCTGAACAATCGACTAATAGTAATACCTTCTTTTTTTTTAAATCTATTTCAGTATGGAAATGAGAGACCCCTTTTAGAGTATCTGCAATCAATTTAGAAGGCAAATAAAAAGAATCAATTAGCCGATACTCTGAATCTTCCCCCCTTAGTAATTTTTAACGAAAGTTTCTAGAAAACTGTTCAAAACTTTGATGAAGAGAGTGCATGGAGTCGAACTACCCGTGTAACTTGAGCAAAAAAAAGTTTCATGGTGGGCCTCTATAAGGTATTTGTACTTCGAAAGAGGTTTCAGTTGGTGATCCGTGAAATTAAATGACAGTCGATGGAATGGGTTTCTTTACATTTCCAATTCTTGATCTTAGGATAAAAAAAACGATGCCTATGTATTAAGCAATTCCATAAAAAGAATATTTCTTTGAAATGTTGATAAGTTTTATGAGAAAGCTTCTGAATAAACTCATTGGTAAAACTAGGATTTTTCCCAAGCTTTGAAGCGGTGATGGACGTAAATACTTGAATTCACAATATTTCCTTCTTCACTGAATCTTTTGGTGGCTGAGAATTTTCGAAGCAGAGGGAAGACTTCCTTGAAGTGGGAACTTTGCCAGGAGCAAGCATGCAGAACAGATTTATTCCGCACTGGACATTTGTTACAACGTCGATATACCTTCTGCGTTCCAGTATTAAAACATTCGTAAACCCTGACCAGGCATTCGTCACTTGTAACAATAGACGGGAAATTGCCACGAAAAATCTACTCAACACTTTCCGAGTTCCACAGAGCTGGAAAGTTATGCCCACCTTCCAGATAATTACTTAATAAGCTGCTACCATGAACAACGTTATGTAAAATCTTCCCCAAGATATTTCCACTTTACTTTAATTGTTCGTAATGTTTTAAGAACTTAAGGCCTAATATTAGTTTTTAGCATAAAGTATTTTTTTTTTTTCGATGAAGCGACATTCCTTGTGATGTTGTTTTGCATAATGGCTACATCCTTTCTAGCCTGCGGATGATCATTATCGGAAACGGTGTTAGAGTAAAAAGTGTGTATAAAGTGAGAGAAAGAGGAAAATCTACTATACCAAGTTGATTTCGCGTGCAATAAGGGAATCCGACCTCCGCAATCCTTTTCTCTCATGCACTTCCGGCGTGAAGGGACGAGATTGGATTTTACCGCGTCCAGTGGGTGGTTGATTTAATCGAGTGCTCAGAAAAATTTGCTCCCGGGCAAAAACTTGCCGGCGCGGCGAACTCTTCACTTTAAAGGCGGCGGATGAAAGTAAACAAATTTCGCATTGGATTACTGTAACCACCACTCCTCGTGAAAGCTTTAATCGACGATAATCTTCAATTAACAAGTCACATTTTTATTGTGGCTTTTGGAACCGAATCCAATGCGATTTGCAAAATAAACTGCAGATGTAGGCGCCATAGCGTAAGATTCTTTTTACTGTTTTGTTTCTCATTCTGTCTACGACAATAACATTTATTCCATTTTTTCTTCTGTTGCATTGCTAATTAGCAATAATTAAATTCTGGAACATTTTATTTAAAAATTTTTCCAAAGCAAACGCTTTCTACTTTGAAAGGCTTGAAATTAAAAACAATTTTGAACGTTTCAATTTAAAAATGTGGAGTTACATATAATAACTTTGAAAATAATAATTTGTATGTGCAATTATTATTATTATTAAAATCTTCTTTAGAAGAAATGTGTAAATATTTATCTCTTACTTTTTAGACATTTACTTCTTTTCATCGTATGATTTTGCATTTTTGCTTGAAAACTAGTGGAGCGGTCAGGAATTCTGGCGTAGATACGAAGTAGCCGTTCGAATAGGAGGGCAAAGCAGCGAAATATACACGGAGAAAATAGCTCCGGCCGGTACGAATGGTATATACTTCGTTCTCCTTCCCTTGCCTTTTGTTTTTCCTCCTTCCATCCCTCGCATTGAGGATCCAGCATCTGCTCTTCTATCGAACTCTTCGAGTTCAGAGTGTCTCAGGAGGGCACAACGACCCCCCAGGGATCTTCGAGATCCGCACTCGAATTCAGGAACTTTTCTCCGTTCTATTCCGTGTGAAGTAGGTGATAAGGTGTCGCAGATACGGGAAATGATCGTCGTATATTTTGAAGGTCAATATCTTGCTTCACGTACTCAAGATGTTTCGTCGATTCGTAGAAGAGAAATGTATATCTGAAGAGAAAAATGGTGCTGAAATTTTTAGCAACTGTGGTTTTGGTTGGAAACTTATGCAACATTCTGATAAATAGCGGGTGAAAATAAAAAATAAAATAATACAAGTAAAACAAATAAATGTAAGAAATAAAGCTAAATATAAATAATAAAATAAAATAATAGTTAAATCAAAATATATGAATTAGGGCGACTTGGCTACAACGAATTAAGCAATCCAAGCACGCTACCATCTGAGCCACACCTTTTCTCTTTGTTAACAAATTTTGCAATTGTTAACTTTGATGCCCTTTTCGAATTTTTGAGTAAATAGCTTGAAACCTTTTGCAAAATCTTATTTCTAGTACAAAAATGAAATATATCAATAGAGGAAGACCAAAAAACATTTTCATTCTTGTCAAAGAATACAATAATAATAAAATTTGTTTTGTTTTGCTTTTGGATAAAATTTCGGAACAAACCAATATATGAAGAAATGTATTATATTGAAAGAATTATGAATCGATCAAAAGACTCCGTCGCTGTTAAATATTAATATGTTCGCATTTTGTAAATGAATTTCACTAATTGTTGATTAATTTTAATATCTAACAGTTGATAATTTGAAATATCATCCTACTTACATACGTTCTGTTCCATTAATAAATTGTATATGTTTTTAACTAGAATGAAGATTTCCCGAAAGCTTTCAAACTTTATACTCCAAAATTCAGAAAAGTCATCAAAGTAAACAATTCACAGAATTTTCACTTTTATTCATAATGAAATAAGAAATTAATATAAAAATGTACTTCAAATGATTTTATTTTAAACGCTTCTAACGTGAGCTTGGTCAACCTGTTAGACTTTTGATAGTCAACCCGCTAATAATAAAGTCAGGAATCGTCACAAATGGTCAAAAGTTCTGACGATTCCTGAATATCCTGACCATTCCTGATGATTCTGACGATTTCTGAAGATATGCTAATTCACATCAGGTAGCTCATCGGCTAGGACCGCAGGTAGGCCAACCTAAAAGGATTAAGAATTTAAAATAATTTTTTTTTCAATGTTGCATATACAGATTCGAAAGTTAGAAATTCAGAATCTACGGGTTTCGACGATTTTAGATACTTAAAAATTGTTTTAAAAAATTTAAAATTAGATCAAATAAAATGTATCTTGTAAAAAGAAAGAGATACGTCAAAACGGAAAAAATTTTCAGATTCATCTTCAGAGTTATTCAATATATAAATATTATTAATTAAATATAAGTAAAAAGAGAATATGCATAAATATAGATATAAATAAATAATATAAATAACCTGGAAAATATAAAAGGGATTAGGTTTCATGGAATTCCATTCTTGGACCCCTAATAAAAGGATTATCCTTTGAACCCAAGCTCTGACGTATTCTGAATATTTCTCACGAATTCTGACTTTTTCTGACTATTTCTGTCGAGAAACGTAGCAAAGTGGTCAGGAATGGTCAGAAGTCCTGACTTTTATTCTGACGATCCTGATTTTTTTTTTTAGTAGGGCAGCTTCGAAACTATTTTAATAAAAAATTGTTCATCTATATTCAAGAATTTCCAGAATGAACTCTTCTTCTGAAAATGAATTCACTCAAATTTCGTGGTCTTTGGCTGGCTCCTCGGTTGGCTCTATTAACAAGCTTAACATTCTGGCAAAACAATGCAGTCTTTATCACAAGCGCTTCCAATTGTCCAAGGTGTAGAACTGATTAAAACTCTTTGAACAAGGAAAGCATAACCGAAGAAAGAAATGCGAAAGCGGGGTGGCAGAAGTGGGATTCGATTAACAGGAAGCAACACGTTCAATTTCCGGCTGGCAATGGCGTACGTGCAACGTGCAATCATGCATGGCTCTTTGGCATAATGTAGAAATAACGTATATATAGTTAAAACCCTGTAGGTGCATAGTGCACGAATAAAAGTTAAATGCCAAACTTTTTTCTTCAGTTCCTTGCCGCTACTTTTACGAGCTGTACGTCCTCTTTTTCTGGCGACTGTCTGGCATGTGTGCGTGCTCTTTCTCTTCGTGGCGTGGATTGCACCGCGTATTCGTGCAAGATCGCGAGCAAGTGCGAGCTGAATGTCCGCTGTATATCAGTTGCTAGGAGGAAACTTGAGTTATAATTTTCCTCTTACTCGGTACAAGCAGTGCTCCGCCATTTTTCCAACCGGATTGCCTGCGCTGGGAACTTTTTAAAAATTGCTTCCACGGTGTCCTCTATGCGACGCCCGAGCCCGAGCAATCGTGCTTACCGTCTCGTATTCCCCCTAGGGTCGTTGAATCATATTTTCAACGAGAAATATACATATCGACAAAGACCATTGCCGTTTGGCAACCGAAAACCAAGGAAATCGATATTTATGGTCAGAGTCATATATGACATGACACTTCTAGATACGTTTCTATACACTGTTAGAAAAATCTTACTGAATTTGAATGCACATGTTTTGAAAGCTTTTTCTACTCGTATACATTAAATTCCATTTATGATATGCATTAAAAATCAAACGCGGTATTTTCACAGTGTCCTAGTTTTAGCTTCCCGTTCAATAATTAATTTCAGTTTTTAAAATTGCATAATTCACCCTGGATCCTAAGATCCTATTGGAATTTAAAAATTAAATGTATGCGAAGTGTGTCATAGCTTTCGGATCTTAGATTTTATCTGTATTATTCTGTGGAATTTATACACACTTTCGGCTAAAAGGGTGAGTGCATTGATATTTTTCAAAATTTTGAACTGGGTGTTATATCCTTATTGAATATAATTTCAGAATTGTTAAACCTTATTTTGTCTTCAAACGTATCTACATCTGTGCTGAATTACCCCTTTTTGAATTGCTTTTGATCATTCTGTAGGAGTGTAGGGAAATATCTATAAAAAATGTTGAAGAAATTGTAGACGATTGAAGTATAAGATTATATTTATTTAATGTTGAATAATTTCGCAGAAATTGTTAATTGAAAAAGTTGGCTGTTCCATGCAGATTTGTGTACGTTGTAAGAAAGTATAATTTTTAAAAAATCTAGAAATTGTATGTAAGATGTGACACCCTTTTGAACATTTTGAAAAATATCAATCTACCTAAAACTTTCAGTCGAAAGTGTATAGTTGCAAACATTGTTTGATTATACTATGCTAAAAACGATACAATTTGTTTATGAAAGTAAATTAAAAACACTGTCTTGACATACAAAAATAGGGTATTCATAAATGAATTTCAGTTACAACTGCATGAGAATCACTTTCAGTTACCAGTAATACTTCAAGTCCCATATAATAACAGTTTCGGGGGTTGCCTCGCACTGGCCTTGTTGCTAAATCGGTACCCTCGAAACGTTAACAGTCAGGGTTGCCTGAACCGTTTCCAGTTGGAATGCATAATATTGCGCAATATACGTCACTGAGTACTCGTACACTGCGGCCCTTCTGTAGCGACAGTCGCAACCGTCTCTTACCCTGCCCGCTGAGAAACAACGCGGGCCAGCAGTTCTAAGAATTACACAACCGGGCCGGCTTCTATGGGACCTGGAGTGTATTTGAAATTTCTTATTAAGGATATTGCTTGATTGTATTTCTTTCACTTAATATATGTTTCACCGCAAATTAAGAAATCTTTTCCGGAAGTGAATTACCGTTCCTCATTTGAAATGGCGTATTGTGCTTCAAGTGCTGAAAGTGGGCAGTTCCATACGAGTATGCAGTTTTCTGTACAAGCCAGACGCGAATCGAAGGGGAGTTGTAGATAAGTGGAAAGCGAGTCGAAGGCAAGCTGTAATCGAGCCGAAGACGCGACGGTAACGGCCAGAAGCTGAGTCGATGGCTAGTATTGTAAATTTCACAAAACTTACAACTCCTTGCTTCCGGTTCCTGTTGCATACGATATTTTTTGTAACAAATGCAGGGAATTTTTGAATTGAGAAAATATAAAAACAAATTTTCCGAAAGCTTGGGAAATTGATGGTAAAGTTACCAATAATTTCGGCCACTTCAGAAATTTTGTTATATCAGAAATTACGAGATATTTTGGAAATTTTAGGTAAATTTATAAATTGACGAAAATATCCAAATATTTTAGGTTTCCAAAGCTTTTTGGGAAAAATCCAAAAATTTCTGAAAATTTATGGAAAATGTACCTATAAATTAAGGTAAATGCACCTCTTTGCGTCCGTGCTCCTATTTGCGTCCTAACCTGATTAAAAATAGTACATTCAATGAATTATTATGCTTATTGATTCATGCAGAGTATTTACTTCATTCTATTGACAATACTCTACATGCGCGTCCATTCAAATATGTGTTTTATCGAAATTTAGAAATATGATACGAATTTCATTTTTCATGTTGCGCGCCGTAAGTGGCCATTTATGTTTACCAGTGCGCAGAGAGCAAATTCTTAGTAGAGCGAACTGCGAAACGGACTGTCAATTTTGTAATTTTTGCGGATCTGGAGAAATAATTACCAGGTGAGTCAAGTATCGTGTGCAATCCAGATCAATAAGCTATTCAAAAATCCGATTTCATCACGCGAATGTTCAGTGAATTATTTATTTTTTACAATAATCGCTAAGTGGTACAAGAAAATTTGGATGTACCTGCGTGCGACCGTATGTTCAAAATATTCGAAATAATTGACTTGTGAGTGTATTTGTGCTGAAAATTGTCGTAAGTGAAGAGAAAAATATCACTTTTTCTATATGCACTGTTTTTTCCCCGCGGTAAAACATATGAAGTGACGTAAGCTTTATCGGAGTAATTCGAGTCTATCATAACCTTTGAAGAGCGAATGCAAATGGGTTCCTGCAAATTCTGTCCCTATTTACGACCGAACGATTCATTATCACATTATCAGAATTATTCATTTATTGATTTATTTATTATATTATTCTTATTCATTATAAAATGTTACAAATACCAGTTTGCATCCGGTCGCAATTAGGGGCACCGCACGGACGCAAATACATCCAAAGACGAATCAGGCGGTCGCAACGACGTACAATGACAGCTTTGCGTGATTTTCGATTTTTCCGGTGCAATTTATAGCAATTTTTTCAAACAAAATTTTTTTTCTGTAGAATAATATATGTTCTTAGATCAGTAATAGTTTTTTAGCGAATCGGAATGTATTACACTTGTTTATTGGTCTTAAATTCTGCCGTAACCCTTACACGGACGGAAAGAGGTGCATTTACCTTACCGTAAATTTCTGTTATTCAAGAAGTTCCAAACATTTCGGGAAATTATGGAAATTTATCTGTAATTTATGGTAATTTATGGTAATTTACCAGTTATGAGTGGTAACAAGTGTTAAGTCATAATGAAGCGAGGTTATGTTTCTAGCAGTTCTGGAAAGTAATCTTGAATCGAAATGCGCAAGCGCAGCAGCTAGAAAAAGTAATCTTGCTCAAAAAGCGGCACAGCAGCTAGAAAACGTCTTTTTAACTGATTTTTTCCACGGGTTCGGAATTGGTCACTTCCCGCACGCTATACATACCTCGAAAAGCGAAAATTTCGTGCATGCGTTATGACATTTTATTTTTAAAGATACGCAGTAGCGTAAGAATACTCCAGTCAAATCGAGTTGCAGAGATAATCAAGTAGCGATATTATAAAGCGATTGAAATGAAATTTCTTTTCTGTCCCTTGAAAGCAGTGTAGGAGCTCATTGAATGATTAAACGTTGCGAGTTAATTCAAACGGTAACGAAATCAGTATTGTGCTGGGGATTAATGGATGTATTTTCACTGGAAGTTAAAAGGCACCTGGTTTTTCAAAAGCTTTAACGCAATATCTGCAGGCACTGTGAATCGAGTGGTTGAATCATGTCTCTCGGATTCATTCGATTGGCACCCAATGAGAATGGTTATGCGGCTACAAACCGTTTCAATTACCAGTTCGATTAAATAAACCGATAATTGCCTGAAAATGAAATAGCCGCACGGAATATTGGGTCTTCCGTTTCCCCGCATTCATTATAGTGCCACAGCCTGCGAAAATGTATCATAACGAGTTATTCTCCAACGGTCATTTCAATCGATACCAGATGCATCACATCTAGCTTATTTGTTTCAAACTAAAAAATAGTCTCACGCATTATCCGCATAAAAATTCGAATTGTATGGAATAAACAACGTTATACATGCAGGAAATGGACTTTGAACGAGCGAATTGAAATATGTAGCGGACAAGACATGTTTTACGAATTTCGAGACAAATTTTAAGGCGACTGATGAAAAGTGTTGTTGAGTCTTCTCCTATTGAAAATTTAATTTTCATTAATTTTTTTGTTTGAAATAATTTTATGTGCAATTGGGTACTTTAAGTGTCCAAAAAATGGTCCAGTTTAATTTTGGGTATCTTATTTCAATATTTTGCAAAACATATCCAGCCCCGCGTATATGAATAACTTTACTCAGAAAAATGGATCATACCGATTATGATTTGAGATTTTAAAATTTGGGAGAGTGATCTATAGATATCAAATCAAAAAATCTGGATGGTAATGATTAAAATCGTGGATTATAAAACTTAATTTTGCGGCTTAATATCTATAGATTGCTGTCCCAAATTTTAAAATCCAAGATATTAAACGGTATAACCCATTTTTCTCAGTGTTGCAAACGAGGATGTAAAAAATGTTGAGGAAGGATTCCACTTTCAGTTCCAACATTTGAGCAGCATTCTAGAAGTTACCCTCAATGAAACCGTGAACAGGTGTCGTGGCGTCGCTGCGTCTCTCCAGGCGCGATAACGTAAACACGGAGTAGTATCCCGCACGCGTATCACATTTTATTTAGCTCAGCTTTACCACCTGTCATCGTGATTATTTATAATACATTTGGCCCAACCGATTTGCTCATGCCACGTAACTTACCTAACCTAACACAATCTATACGTGTCCTAACCTCACCTAAGCTATGAAACACAACTTACTCAAAGTATAATGTCCGCCGAGAAGCCAAGAGTCATTTATGCGGCTCGAGGGGAACCCGCGCTTAGCTCCCCGGTCACGTGTTCGCCCACACTCATTCAGTTGTTCGCGTAACAGTGGTGCTCCATCGCTGACTCCGCTCGGCCCACCCATCACGTATCTGGGTCAGCCTCTCGGTCCCGTTTCTTCGTTTCTTTCGCATTACTTCAAATTTCTTATTTTCCACTCCTCCTTAATTTGAAGTATTTTTTATTTTCTACTTCTTTTTGTATTCTACTTCTTTTTTCCGTGTCTCGATCCACTCGCACTGCGATTAATGTGTATAGCGTTTTTGAAATATCGCCGGTGGAATTCATTTCTTGTGCAGCATCCGGGATCACTTTTTAGTAAGATGAGAACTGGAGTGTAGTCTGATCTGAAAAGAGTTTGGAATTCTTGTGTTCATCTGGTGACATGACAAGACAAATTAACTGCATCATTGCAGCTCTTAAACTTGTAATTAAATTATTATGATTACAGCTTCTTGACCAGAAAATTCTCATGAGACAAAAAGTTCATACTGTTTCACAGTTTTTTCCCCTGACGAATATAAAGAAAATTAGATACACTTAATATTCCTTAAGAAATTAAAAAATGCTACGTGGATCTCCGCTAAATATCGTTACGTCTGCCACCAAAAGTTGGATTTTGTTATTTCAAGCGTATAAAGGTATATGTAAATTTGAAAAAAATCAAACATGTTCTGTCCTACAAATAGGTGTCAAATTCATTGTATATATATATATATATATATATATATATATATATATGTTAATTAAATATATTCTCGGTTTTTGTTTAAAAATATAATTAAATGTAGTGTTTAAAGTGTTTTTTTTGTGGCTGTGATTTGAGAACCTCAGCTCTTTAAAGCATCCGCCGGTTGGCGTATAACAGTGGTTGAAGGCAACGCGATTCCAGAATTGGACGGTCGAATGCATCAAAGAGCTCTTCATACTATTGCAATCACTATGCACTCGGTTTGATTCAGTAATAGAAATGTTGAAATATATATTCTATTGACATTTTTAGTCAAAGATCATTGGTATATCTAGGGAAAATACCGCCCATGGCAAACTTTGAAATTGCGCCCCTGTCCATCACACCTACCATTAACTTTCCTTTTTTTTAGTTTTATCGCGCCATTTTGGCGTCCGTATATCTGGTTCCGGTTTAATCATAACCAATCAAAAGCGAGGTGTATTGACAATAATGAATGTTCCTTGAATGAGATAAAAGCTTATTAAACGCACAATGAGGAAAAATTATCAAGAAAAGTTTTCCTGAATTTCTCGGCCTGGAAAACGCGGGGGAAGATTTTCATTTTTTGACAAAATTTACATAATGGTACTAAAACTGAAAAAAAAATTCTTTTGGTGCAAGATACCATATTTTATAGATTTTTTAATGCTGAATTTCAGCCTGACAGGAAAAATTGCGTCGCAAGTTTCCTTTTCGAGAACAATTCAGTCAAAAATGAAAAATCGAATATGGAGAAATACAAATCGGAAGCATGACAATAACTTCACAAAGTTTATTATCTTTAGGTTTTTGAGGTCGCTGAATCCAAATCTGACGTCAGACTCTAAATAAAAAATGAGGAATCAAATAAGGCGGAACAAAAATTAGAATAATTCTGTAAACTTTACGAAATTGGTGATAGTTAACTTTTTGAGGTCCCTCCATCTAAGTCTGACGTCACATGTCTGCTTATATGTTTATTTAATGTAGCGTTTATGTAACTTAAATTTTATTCACACAATAATTGTTAAAACTTTAGAAAATATATGCATGTTCGAGCTGAAATTTCGTAAAGATTACATAATTTTTTCAATTTTTGTTTCAACATATTTATTCCGCCATTTTTTATTTAAAAATTATGACGTTAGGTTTGGATTGGGCAACCTCGAAAATGTAAATTGCACAATTTCGTGAAGTTTCCCAAATTTTTCCTATTTTCGTTGCACCTAGCTGGATCTGCCATTTTTGCATTCTCAGCAAAATTAGAAGATAATTAGTCTAACCTGAAAACTGACTCGCGGATTTCTTCAAATCTCCATATTTCGAGACCTCCTGAATTCGAAAAAAAAAAACAGGTTTTACAATGGTATCTGCGAGGGGTTCAGAACACGACCGATGGAGTGTACACTGACTTGAAGTGATTTCAGTGACTTCATGTGAATCCAAGTGACTTCTGTCTGTCTGACTTCTTTGTCGTTGTCATCGCTGTCGTCTGTATACCGGATAACTTTTGAAAGACTAATCGAATAAAGTTATGCTTTGGCACAGGTTTTTGGGGACCAAAAAGAAAGACCGTGTTCGTTAAACAACATTACTTGACTAACGGTTCTGGTTTTAACTACAAACAAATAATTTAAAAGATTCAATTTTGCTGTCAAACTATGCAAGAAACAAAAAAAAATGAATACACAAAAAATTTTCATCCAAAAAAGATGTTCTGCAAATCATTCTTCAGTAGGACGCGTAGTTTTTGTCTGAATTGTAAAAAATAACATCAAAAATTCAAAAATTCAATTTTTGGATAAACGATACCAACGGCCATCCCACGCTGAAAAAACCAGTTCTCGTTAGATCACTGAAGTTAAGCAGTATTGGGCGCGGTTAGTACTTGGATGGGTGACCGTTCGGGAATACTACTAACTACGTGCTGTTGGCGTGTCGTGGGTGTGGTGAGCCCACACTTGTAGTTATTTACTGCAAGAAACTATCCACCTAGAAACACTACCCGAATCGGGTAGTGTCACGCCTACCCCGCAAGGGAAATGGCTTAATGGTGTTCATACATACCAGCTACGGAAAAAACTGAATAGATGAAAGTAGTTCATCTGCTGTTGACCTTTTATTGGTCTCTTCATATTGGATTATCCATCCTTACCCGGATTTTGCTCAGAAAGGAAATGTGCGACGATATTTTTCCTAGAAGTCTTTTCCCTGTATTTTCCCGGCCGGGAAATTCGGGAAAACTTTTCTTTATAATTTTCCCTTATTGTGCGTTTAATGAACTTTTATCTTATGCAAGGAATATCCATTTTTGTCAATTTGTTCAAGAGGTATTAGGATTTGAAAGCAAATTTTGCAATAGTTATTTGTGATACAAGTGCGTAAAATAGGTGATTGTGTGCGAGTGTGAATTTTGCAGCATAAGCCGGAGGCTCGAAGCATGTGGCGATGGTTAGCGAATGATGCAATCACACGAGTTACTAATCACCTAGGCGCACGTGTATCACACGCTATTTTTTGCAACGCCCGTCCAAAAAAGTTGTTAGGAGGTGGTAACGAAAAATACTAATTTTATATTGCATAGAGTGGAGTGAAGGAATAAAAAAAAATTTTTTTTAATGTTTGAAAAAAATGTTGAAAAAAATTTTTTTCGAAAAAAATGTTCTAAAAAAAAATTTTGTGCAAAAAAATTTAGTGAAAAAAAATTGTTGAAAAAAAAAATTCTTGAAAAAATTTTGTTGGAAAAAAATTATTGAAAAAAAATGTCGGCGTTTATGCTTTTTTGCCCCCGGGGGGGGGGGGCTACGGAACCCTAAAAACAAAACTTCAATCATTAAAACATTTGCTCAAGTTGAATGTAAAATTATTTCAAGAAGATACCAACACCAGTGTTTAAAGTTACCTTTGCCAGTGTCTAAAGTACCTCATCTCGAATGTGCGCATGCGCAGCTTTGTCACCAGTGTCTAAAGTAAGCCATCTTCAAAGTGCGCATGCGCGAAAATTGTTTCACGCACAGTCGGCTCAAATAAGGTACTTTAGGCACCATCTACATGCATGCAAACGTCAACTTTAGAGGTGGGTGTTGCAAAAAATAGATTACTGTACGCCCTTGCTTAAACAAAGATTTTACCGTCCATTTTCGCTTTCACGTATTTTTATTCGCAGTACGTTTTTATAATTATTGAAATTTTCACGTGTTAAATATGAAATATTTTATCTGTTGCAGGTAAGGACCTTTATTAAAGCCACGTGTCTGAGACATCTTTTGGTATGTTAACGATATGGTACGCGGCATCGCGCGTTTTGTATGACGAAAGCGGAAAAAAAGAAGAAAATCAAATGCACGCATGCGATAGCGCGCAATGCTGCATGGACCAAGTTCTCTTGGGGAACTTTGCGCGATTTTGCATTTATGTATGTATATACCTATGTTCGGAGGTAAGGAAGCAAATAAAATTCAAGATTCCATCAGAGATGTACTGCGGTAGGGTGCCCGAGCACTGCACGAGACACATGGGTGAGGAAAGGAAAAGGGGTCGAAACGTAATTTAAGCGGGCGCAAATATAGATGTCAAGATGTTTACTAATAGTTGGCTGCAGTCCAATAGTCAAAATTCACCTTATGAGATTTCCATAGCACGACTCACGAATTTTCTCTTATCCTTATTCTTTTTCATTCTTGTCTTGTCACCTCTTCCTTCTCAAATTCTCAAAACTGATATTCAAACCCGTGTATTTATAGAGCAATATTACAGTCAAACACAATTATAGGACTACAAGCACTACATATATTCTTCATTACAGTTGGTATATATATAATATTAGGGTGGCCCTTATAATTATTTATATGTAAATTTTTTTTAATTCGTTTGCTCCCGCTAGAGGAATTTGTTCCAATACGTAAACAAAGAAATGACTCAAAATTTGAGCCGAATTTATCAATATTTACTCATTGATCTAGGACCTTGAGGTTTCCCAGAAGATTAACATTCACCGAAAAGCGCGGATCCTCAAAAGTATGCCGATTCGTTGTTGTTTTGAGTTGGAACAAAAATGAGACAGCGGATAATGAGAATGCACCTATGATCATGTTATGGTTTCACACTTGAAGTATTCTCATTTTAAGAATACATTTTTTATAAGAACATAACAAATGAGCTACGACAAGAATGATCCCGCTGTTTTTCACCACGGCGAAAATTTCTCTTTAAAATTATTAATGATAATAACAATGGAGAATCGTTATTTATTTGTTTATAAAAAATTGAAACAATTTTCAAGCTATTAGACAATTTTTTTGAATAGTTGCTTAATTGATTTTAGGTATTAAATTTTAAATTAAATCCAAGTATTTTTGGAACACCGGTAATCTTCTAGAAAAAATTCCTTTTTTGTTATGAAATAATTTTTTTTTAAAGTCGGCCGTAGCTGATTCATGCGGAATGTCGTTAGCTCTAATTTTTGAAAAACAATAAAATCGGTTCACAAACCGCCTCTGAATATCAATTTGTCTAGAGACATTTTTTTGGCCGACTGTGCAACGGCCCAAAGTAGTGGTCCAGAAATTAATTTTTGCGGAAAGTTAGTCCACATGATTAATTTCTTAACCGATTTACGTATCTTTATGCATTAACTTTCTCGAAAACGCTAGAAAGCCAATTTTCTATTTTTACATTCTCATTCATGAGACTGTATTGTATTCGTCCAAATTTTCGATCTCTGGTTTTTAACGGATCTTTATGTTCCGGCACTCCCAGAGTCCGAAAATCATAAAATTTTGTCGGTGTCTGTCTGTCTGTATGTCTGTCCGTATGTCTGTCTGTATGTCTGTCTGTGTGTCTGTCTGTATGTCTGTATGGTTACCTGAATGTTGTCGCCAAGCTAACTTTTGAAGGATTCGTCCAATCGAGTCAGCCTTTGGTAAACTTTTTAAGGGTCTTAAAATGAAGGTTAAGTTCGTTAACCAGATAGTTCCAACCAAAATTAAAAATTGTAGAACATTTTCAAAATTTGAAAAAAAATTTTTTTGCAGTTTCAAAAATTTTTGTGAAAGTTTCTTACAGATGGGTGAAAGAATTGAAAATTATCTCAATGAAATTTTTTAATTCGATGGAAATTAGAAAAGTTATATACTTTTCAAAATGTTGACAACTTTCAAAAAGTAGAAAAATAAATTTTCTGGTAGATTGAAAAATTTTAATCAGAATTTTCACTAGTTTTCACATGGTTTCATTTTTCAAAAGCAATCTTCTGTAGAGCCTAGCTGCTTAGCGCGAACAGCGAGTATCGCAATGAGAATGTAATCGTCAAGGCCGTAGGTGCTTTGAGAACCCTCTTCATAGTACCAGATCGAGGTACAGAAATAAATATAATGTACGTTAGATATAATAGTATTGAACATAATGTAGAAAAGCTCACATTTTGGACAAAATCGACTGCGAAGCACGAGATACGTGATAAGAATGTGTTCGTTAAAGCCGAAGGAGCTTCAACAAAAGAGAATTCACAACGATGAAATTACAGTTGTTCATGCTTTGACCTTTAATTTCAAAAGGTCTGTGTACAAATGTGTGGGAAATATAAAGGCCGAGCGCGTAGCGCGAGGTAAATACGTTGTCGAGCGCGAAGCGCGAGAGCCAACAGTCGCGCGCTCTAGGCGCGCTCAAACTTGCGAGCGAAGCGAGCCGCGCGAAGCGCGCAATGAGAATGTGCCCGCGAAGCGGGCATATTTTTTCTTATGTTTTTAACAATACTTAAACAAATACAGCGGCAAAATTGTTTATTTGAACAGTATGACGTTTTTATCTGTGAATGAATATGATTAAACATTGTATTCAATTGCTATAAAATATTTATTTAAACAAATTGAACAGTATATTAGTTTATCATAGAAAAAAATTATTTTACCCTAAAATGGTTGTATTTCATTATTATTAGAAGAAGCTATAAAGTTCTATTTTAATAAAAGCTAAAATCGCATACGGAATAAAGTCGCATGAAAAAGTAACAAAGAAAAATACGAGCTCAAAACGAAAATGTCCATCATGTGCCAATGTTCCCGACAATGATGTTGTTTTCATGTCCAGGATCAAGTGCACCAGAATCTCACTGAAGTATCCCCGATTCCCCCTACGAATCTAAATTCATCTCGAACGGATCTAAACATAAGGCATCATACTTCAGGCGCATCTCATCCTGAGCTGGACTGATGAAATAAAAAAAAGTATTTAATTGGCTGCCAATTCCTTTTTTTTTAAATTTTGGATTTCAAGGTCTTACATTCGCTTACTAATAGATTAATATATTCTTTCACAATTTTTTATCATCCGTATTATTAATAACTCTAGAAAATTTACGCGGATGTTTGATTTCGATAAAAAATGGCGTCATTATGTAGATTTTCCGTTTTTGCACAATTTTGAGTACAATAAATTTCGCGGGTGGGCGTAAACGATTTTCAGTAAAATAAAATAAGGACCACCTTAATATATAATGTATCAATTACATAATGTTTGCTGTAATTTCTGTAAGCGTCTAGTCGATCTAAACTCTTTTTTCTTTCATATTAATTCACATGTTTTTGTAAAGAAAAAGCTAGTGCATATTCTGACATGTCAAGTGATGAGCTCACTTACTCAGAAGAAAAATTTAAATCTCGACGGAAATGGGAGGGTCAGCCTCATGTTTTCCCACGTGTCCGCAGAGCGGTAAATTTGCAGATGTAGATGAGGATGGATTCTCATGTGGATAGTGCACTACTGCATGCATGGGTACACTCACGCATGCAAGCACGCGTGTATCTACGTGCCGCCGCGTACCATGCATTATCTGATCACTCATAACAGGCCCAACTGGTGGTGCATCCCAATGCGCTTCGCATTTTTGTCCAACAGCTCGAAATCCCTATTTTCGCTCTACAGAGACTTGGTGAAAAACTAGGTCAACAAAAAATGCCAGCTTAATTCGCCATTTATCGCGCTTGGATTTCGATGAATCATCCGAGAAATTCAAATTCAAATCTCGCAAAAGACTCCGATTGTTTACAGAATTTATGGTTCTGTCGGATCCATTCTTCAATTTTTGTGCCAAAGGGGAATAAAATTTCCTTGAGGATAGTAAATTTCTCGCAAAAATGCATTTAACTTTGCAGGTCAGCGAAGAGTATTTAAAAAAAAATTTAATTCTGGAGTTGAGAACCACTCTTGGTGCAGTGGGAACTCGTAAATGAAGAAATAGAGAGGTACATGTATGCGCTGGATGGGACAACTTTGTGCGCGCATGTAAGTGACGATAAACATGATCTGAGGAAGTCAAGAGGCTGTTTCTTGCTTCTAATTCTGAAATTCCCTCATGGGGTACTTCGGATTTTTTATTGCATCTAATAAAGTCGCTGCTAAAGGAAGAGGAAGTGTGTTTTATGCTTCTTCAGAACTCTCCAGTTCTGCAGGAGTTTTCTCTAATAAAGGAAGGTTGTTGTACAATCTATAAGAAAATTTGATATTCCCACTTCCTCTATTTTCTTTTTTTCCAGTTGGAATCACGAGTATTATTAATAATAATACCAGGCTTTGCCCAATATGTCAAGGCACACGCTCTTATCAGATCACTTGATTGCATTACAATAATGCGTCCGTGACTGACAATATATACCGGGACAGCCCTGAGCATACTATTCAAAAAATAAAAAAATCCAATTCTAACCAAAAATGCCTGCGATATATTGGGATGTAACCATCTTAAGCCTGAGACATTAATTTTTGCACCCGAGAACAAGTTAGTTGAAAAAAAAAATAATAATAAATATATTCCAAAGATTTGCTGTTTCACGTGTGCCGAAAGCAAATCATTTCTAATTGGGGTACAATAATTGATTTACAATTGAATAAAAACGTTGCAGTAATACTCTACAATTGCTCTCCAAACCGCAATATCGCTCAAAGGCTGTCTTCGTAACGACGTGCCTTTATTGCCTGCGCACGTGATCAGCTTCGAATCCATTACATAAGATAGTAACAATGAGAATGTGCCTGGCTATTGGATAGTATTGCATACCAGACCGCAATCTTTACACTGTCTTAAAGTTAACGGTCCGTTGAAATACCTGTATTTTGTCAGTTTTTTTCACCTTTGCGTAATATTTAACGGATCTCCATTTCTTTCGCACGAATTCGTCGCATTCCTCAACTTCAAGGCCTTTACGACAGGTTTTGCGAGGAACAGATTTTACTTATATCAGTGAAAAATAAGATCGCATTTAAAGTTAAGCTTGAGAAAAAAAACTTTTCCTTGTAGTCATTATCTTTGCCCTGTTTTCTCTTATGAAGCGACATATCTAAAATAATACATATATCAATCCTGGTTGTTATCTTATGGTGAACGCCCTCGATCCGTCGTCCAGAGGAAATAATAGTTGCCTCGTTACAGGAGTAGTAGGAGATGATTTTTTTCTGTCGCTCACACTTTAACAATGTCCGATACAGCAAGTCCCATTCTGTTCTAAGATAATCAGGTTGTATACGCGTTATTTGGTGAGGCAAGCAAGGTAACTCGTAGAGAGCTGCATCCCACGTACTAATTTCCATTTCCTACGTAAGCAAACCTTCGCAACCGATGTTACTCTGTCTGCAGTCTGCACTTCACTGCTTCACACAGTGCGATCCATTTTTATGAACATGATATCAGAAAGAAGTTGTTATGCAAAATACTTTACTAGATTTATGAATGAAATTATAATTCTGCTTGAATCAAGTGATAAAATCAGGGAAGGACTATAGTTAGTGATGTTTCCTTCATGTTTTTCATAAAATAGACTAAGTTTTAAAACAGTTTAAAAAGAATTTTCATTTTCACCGGGCACTAACTGTAAAGCTTCAATTTTCGGCAAGTGATCAAAAGTAGAAAGATTTCTATTGGGATGAGTGCAAGCCGCAAGCAAGCCTTTTAAGTTTCACGATGAACACAGAAACGCACGCGGGGCTTAATTTAATTATCGGACATGTACAAAAGGTCTCCATTGAGCCAAAAACAGGCGGCTTTTTGGGCAGCTTCTGTATTTAGCGACGCTTTTGAGGTTTTTTGATACAATTATTTCCTGCTTCTTTATATCATTTTTCTCCATCTCCAGGATTAAAATTATCCCTTCTGAATACTGGTTCAGTTTACTTCAGGTGTACGTGAATAAAGGACATTATACAGTTCTGTTCACGTGGTTGAACGCAGTCAGGATCTAGTTTCGATCCTACATTATAGTCTAAGTACAGCTGATGTCCGAAATCTCGTAACTTTATTGGCTCAATTGAGATTTCAGTTTGGTTTAAATGATTGACTCTAGATTTCAATATCACGAATAAAAGAATTTTCAATGATGATAAGAAAAATTACTAGGAAAATGAAATTTTCTTATTTATGCAGTTTTAGATTTCTTTCAGTTTTTATGAAATTCTATGGGAAAGTTCGACTTCACATAAATACGTAATTTGAAGTGAAGTAGAAAGGAAGTTTGACATTCTGACGTAAACACAGAGATGGACTGGGGATCATTTCACGCGACGAATCGATCCGCAGGTAGAACCAGCCTTCCTTGCTTCCAGGAACAATATCCGACAATATCGGGACTTGCTAATCGCGATTCCGTGCAGACGAAGTGCAAAGACCGTAACTTCGTTGATTTCTTCTTCCATTTCGTCGCTTTCGTCGATGTCACAGCTGCTGCAACTTGGGCGGCAAAGACGCGACGCGGAAAATCGTAAAAACTATTTTGTGGACGTGCTCGTCCACGCAGATTTTATGACTTTTGAGCGGATATGCCAGCTTTTGTTTTCATTACTTACACACCGATTACCAATTGTTTCACGATTATTGAAAATAGATTTAACCAAAATATATTCAAGCAATACAGAAAAAAATTGTATTACATTTACAGGAGGGAATCTCATACGTTAAATAAGGTCCCGGAAGCTGGAATTACAACATTGTCATACAGATATGGGCACTATGCCATAATTTAGTGCCTATTTAGTGCTAATTTATGCTGCAGAAAAAAAATTTTGTGCCCGGTAATTT